>JAOTOM010000791.1:0-44695 GCA_034440615.1 Ashinkailepas kermadecensis
CCCCGAACTCTGTCGCATATACCATCTAACGACTCTGCACATTGTCTGTTGCGCCCACTCCTGACAACCGATCGGCGTTGCCGATATCGCACTGACGCAGTCCTCCGACCCGGAGATCTCGGGCCTACGAGAGTCAACTCTCCTCGTTCTGCAAGATTTCCAGTACCTGACCATCCGAGTTTGAGGCTCTGGGTGAGGTCTCTACCGCCAGGCCTCGACCCGTGATTCCGGCTACTCTACGGCACGCAATCTTCCGCAGTGTGCACGACCTGTCACACCCTGGAGCTTTCACTTCTCAGCGTCTCTTGTCTGCACGATTTGTCTGGCCCAGGATGCGAGCTGACATCCGGACCTACGTGCGCTCCTGCACGCACTGTCAAAGAGCGAAGGTACATCACCACACAAAACCTCCCCTCGGCAGTTTCGTCCTTCCATCAGCCCGATTTTCCAACATCCATCTGGACCTGGTTGGACCGCTACCACCATCCGGTGGCTACTCTTACATGCTAACAATCGTCGACAGGTTCACCCGATGGCCGGAAGCCATCCCTCTTCCCACCATCGACGCCCAGACCGTGGCTCGCCACCTGCTGAGCGGGTGGATCTCACGTTTTGGTGTCCCGGACATCATCACCACGGACCGAGGTTCCCAGTTCGAGTCGAAACTCTGGACAGAGGTGACCAAGATCTTGGGGACGTCAAGCATCCGGACCTGCGCCTACCACCCCGAAGCAAATGGTATGGTGGAGAGGTTCCACAGGCAGCTGAAGGCGGCTCTGCGGACCGAGGATGATGCTCCATCGTGGGCTGACAAGCCCCACTCGTCCTCCTCGGCATCCGTTCCGCACCTGAAGACTGACCTGGACTGTTCTGCTGCAGAGCTGGTGTATGGATGCACTCTGCGCCTCCCCAGCGATTTCTTCACGCCACATCCGACTGACTTGTACTCCGACCCGACCTCTTTCGTCTCTAAGCTCCGTACTGCAATGTCCGAGCTCCGCCCGACTCCACCCCGTCCGGGCTCCCGCCAGGTTTTTGTTTCCCAGGACATGGATACATGTTCCCACGTATTCATTCGCCGAGATTCCCACCGATTCCCTTTCAATATATGTATGACGACCTCTACCGCGTTCTTTCCCGCAGTCATCACAACCTTGTCGTTGAGCGTCGGGGTCGGCGGGACAACGTATCTTTGGCCCGGTGCAAGCCAGCGTTCGTCGCGAACGCACCTCCTCCGGTACCTGCGGATCCGGAAGTGTTCACTGATGTCCGGCGAGTCGGTCGCAAGAAAGGCGTTGCGCCATCCGTGCCTGCGCCCACAGAGCGTTATCTGCCTCGACGCTCGTCCCGCATTCGGCGACAGACTCGTATTTTTGGTGTGTGAATTTCGCGTGAAGGGGGGAGTAATGTAGCAGGTACATATTGTATTAATACTTCTGGTGCCGCCGTAAGATGGCAGTGTAGCCTTTGATGGCGTGGAGTGGAAATATAGCGAGTACATGTTGTATTGGTACTTGTGTTTCCGCCGTGAGAGGGCAGTGTAGCCGGTTTGCTTGTCCAACACTTGTCTTCCTAATGTATGGCTCTCGCGTTGTTGTGTCGTGTGTATGTAATTTCGTTGTCGACGTGCAGACTCATGTTGTCACGAACTGCACACAAGAGCTAGCTCATACATTATCACGGTTAATTGTACAAATCATATATTGTGCTACCTCGATTCTTGTTCTCATGTCGCATCGCATATGTTCCACGAAAGACGGCAAATATACATCCCTACCCCAACAATCGTAATCGGTTTATTGCCGTTACAGCGTCACCCAGAAGACGTCACCCACCCTCAGCTCGCGCAATCACAACGTCCCTTACACGGCAACTAACTATGCATCTGCAAAAACTAGGTTTTACCCATTATATGCGAGGAAAGATGACCGGTCTGGCTCCATCTAATCCGATTTGGTGTTATGCGCAGTAGGCAGTTGGATTTTCCAGCTGGAACGCGCTACGAGCCACACCATTGGTACAAAGAGGATATCCGGCCAAACGCAGCGAGTATATCACGGGTGGCCGGCACAATGGGTCAACACTCACCATGAAGTGGTTCAGTGGCCTCCTCCTGGCTCTGCTGGTCGTCTCGCTGTTCTCGGCAATCATCGCTGCACGTGGTTGTCGCCAGCGCATTGCACTGGTTGAAGTTTTCAGATCCGTTCAAATCCGCACTAATATGAGCCACTCCAATCCGTATCCATACCCGTAACCGTATCCGAACCCATACCCGTACTGGATATAGATAGCTGTCGGTTATCCAATTAGTTCCCAAACAAATGCAACATACCTGAAACCTGATTGGTTGCAGTACAAGATATGAACTATACCATTACGAATAAGCAATCATTGAACAAAGAAGAAAGGCAACACAAACAGATTGCCATGTGCCAATTGTTGATCGCAACTTTCATTCGGGGCACGGTGTTTTACAGACGCGTGCAATTTCACTGCAGATGACAGGCCCACTCATTTAACCCATGCGATTTTATAGCGTATGAAAGGATCTCGTTTTATAAGATTGGACCGTCGTCATGGGGGTCGGGCTGGTGCTTCCATCGAATCCAATTGGGCGAAATTCCAATCATCCGAGCTCCCTGGCCCTTCGGTAATGCTTTTGCGAGCGGAAATTCAGCGTGTCCGGTGGTAACTAGTAGGGGGTGGGGGAAGTGTGGCACTGAGCGTCACCCTCCCCAGTAAACATGCTCTGTTTACTGGGTAAATGAATGACCACAGAATCGTCGGTGTGTGATAGTGAATAAAGCAGAAACAGCACCACTATCAAGGAAGGAAATGAGAAAAAGGAACAACAATACGTGCAACATCACCTTTCTTAAAATCAATAAGCCACCTTCTTTCCACGCAAAATACGGTCACTATTACGACCCGACATCTTCTGTCCATCAAAATCGCAATTAATTCCTACTTGAGGTTGTAAATATCTTACTTCAGCTCATTTCTACAAAGACATCAAGCTACTCTGCCGCCCCACAAGATCCGCTGGTCAGAGCGCCTACACTGGTCCCCCCTATTCTGGCGACACAGGGTTCGAGTCGCTTCACGCACTCGTATTTAGCCCCCGGCTGGGAGGATCAGATGGCAGCTGGCCCGATAAGGCCGCGGACGAGCTACTGAGGCGGCCGTGCAGGCGCTTTGATGGCACGTTAATCCCTCGGACAAAATGGAGTCTTTGACGGCACGTTAAACCCTCGGACAAAATGGAGTCTTTGAACTGGTATTCATAGATCAGGTGATGGGACCAGGATTCACGCACAATCTCCGCTGAGCATTACAATACTAGTCCATAAAGCTACCCCAGCAATAATGCGTTCTATACTACATTGGCATAGCACACATATGGCACACACCGCTTGCCAACAACGTCTGATCTATATTTAACTCCGTCATATACGTGTTTTCCCTCTACGCTATCGGATAGCGTAGAGGAAAACAAGCCGCGATATGCTAAGATAGACGGCTTCTCGACATATGGTAGCGTATGTGTCTTCCTAGCTTCCCTCCACTCTCCATTAGATTAGAACACTGCAATCAAGTCACTAAACATTGCAGCCATGTCACTAACCAATGCAACTAAATCACAAATGACTGCAATACACTCACTAATGGACATAGTGCATTCTCTCATCACTTCAATACAATCACTAATCCCTATCATATAATAATATAAGACCACGGTGCAATCCGTACTCATGGTGGTTGAATGACGAGGCACTAACCGTTAACCACTATAAAACAATACCATATCACCACAATACAATCACTTCCCATAACAGTTGAATCACTAGCCACACCAAGCGCACCAATCACAATCCATAATGCGGCCCAACCATGCACTAGCCATGACAGCCCTGCATTGTCTTCCGTGCTGGTTTAAACAGTGTGAAATATGAACGATGTATGCAGCGTACTGTAGAAAACTTAGCGTAACTAAAATTGCTTGACCAGCGAAAGTGCACTTCTTGTTATATTGATAAGCATATATCATTCACATACACCCAGAAAAAGTTCATTGACAAGAACAACCAGGTTTCCCAGTGTAAATTTGAGATAAAAAATCAATTGAAATCATCATTAAATCGTGTCTCTTGGAATGACATCACTTCCTTGTGAAATATCTGTCACCAGGCATTGTTCCCGTATCTAGCCTCGGCAGGAGACAGGAGATGTATCGCCTACATCTCGAGAACGCGACACACACTAACAATCAATGCTTCCACCCTCAGCCCACCCGGGAGGCGGCGGCGGAGGCGGCGGCGGTGGAGGTGGAGGTGGAGGCGGAGGAGGTGGTGGTGGCGGTGGAGGAGGCGGAGGTGGAGGCGGCGGAGGATGCAAGGGGTGGTGGTGTCGCAAAAAATAAGTCACTGCTGTGACGATGACGTCAGAAAAAAATCGCACGCGTTTCGGGCGCTGGCTCGGACCAGCTTGTGTCAAAACCACGACGACGGAAACTAGCCGTTGGCAGATCATTGTTAACGTAAATACATATATGCGTATAGATAAAGCCTATTGGAAGCATCGGTAACTGATACAGACACCAACATCAGGGACGCTGCTGTCCACTTACCGGCGAGTCCTATCAAGAGGCATCGCTTCGCGAATGGATCGGCTCATCGCTCCACCAACGCCGAACCTCAGCACCAACCATGCTGGATAATCCGATCTTTACTACGGATGATCCAGCCATGGTCACCAATGACTCAACCAAGTAGCATTGGTCGATTTCTTGGTTAACACAGGGTTGCCACATGGCTACTATGCGGCAACCGCACCATGGTTACCGAACCACGGTTACCACACCATGGTTACGGCACCATGGTTACCGCGCCATGGTTACTACACCATGGTTACCACACCATCGTTACCACACAATGGTTACCACACCATGGTTACCACAACAGACAGGTCATAACTAGCGTCGCGGCAATCCATATAAGATCAGAGTGTCTTCACCGACGAGCAGTGGTCAAGCAAGCTGCACGCTCACCAACTATGGTGTGCAGCGCGATTACCATGTGGAGGATAGCTTAGGCAGCAATTTTTCACATTCCATAATGCGGAGCACACTGTAAGTAGGCGCCAGCATGGTTTGATATTGCTGAATTTCATTGGAAGCTCGTATCAATGCATCTAGATCAATAGTACACTAAAGCATTCTAGACAGGGGTGTCGATTTTTGAAAAATATTGGGGGGGGGGGGGGGCGAAGTGCCAACGCACTAGAGCCCCCCAACTAAAAAACTCATCGGACTTCGCCCATTATATTTTCCGATTTCAGAAATTCTGATTTTTTATTCGACAATGTGTATGTTTATGTTTATTCAGCATCCTCACCAACGAGGAAAATCGTCGAATAACTGGTGAAGTCACATAATTAAAAGAGCAGTGCACAGTGCATGTCAACATAAGAACTCTGAGTAATAGCATGCGACTGCAGTGCCATATAGTGGGCTCGGATCTATCGTCACCGTCACCGTCACTGTTACCCTTCAACTCACTCCGCACACCAACAGACACACACCGGCTAAAATAAAAATACTTCAACGATCAGATGCAGGCTAAAACACACCGACCTTGATGGAGCATCAGAGCACAGGAGACCTGAACTGTGATGACGATGGGTGAAAGTATTTCCTTGGTGCGTAACATTAGGGAAGGGAATTTTTCCCTTTAGTACGCCACTGCGGCTGCCCAAAGTGTTTTTTTTTCCCCGCAGATTGCACGATCGACAGTAGAAAGACCCTTCGGATAATTTTCTTTGGGAAGCCATTCTGAATTTTCCGGTGCTCTGGTCGATTTGATGGAGTCTCCATGTAGTTTGTGTGGTGAAGTATGTTTTTGTAAGCCACCTGCAGGCTATTTTTGGACCCCGGTACACTGAAAACATTTTTATCCGAGGACAGGGAATTTACCCGATCAGTGCGAATACGATGCGCATGGTTATGAGTTATGAGCGTATTCATGATCCCGGGTAAAATAATCACTCGCAGTCTTATTCGCCGTTCTCCAAATAATCCGCATTTCATTACAATATACTATTGTCACACGAGATCGCCGCCCGCCCCATTCGAGTAAAGCATTCACCCGGCATGAACGTTCCAAAATATCCGTTGTCAACGATATCGTGTACTCGCCAGCGCAAGTATTTATCCGCGTACATACTCGCTGGTATTGGGCATTCGAACAGCGCGGGTAGAAACCGATGATGCGAGATTGTTGAAGCAGCTGCACAAAGGTTTTCCTTCATCGGGTTAAAACTTGCGATGCGCCCGCCATATTTAATTTTCCCGCTCGACGGTCGGTTGGTAAAAAGCGCAGTGTTGGGGGCAGGAGGTTTTCGTGCGTTGGTGTTTGAAGATAGCTGAGACCTGATCGTACCGGGTGAGTGGTGTGAGCATGCGTTTTCCTTACTATTAAGGGAACTAGTAACATGAAGTCAATAATTTCGTGTTTGTTGCATTAACCCATGTTGTAGGAGCGAAGAATGAAGTGCGTAGCAATGGTCTAATTCAATTCACTGCTCATATGTTTTCGTGCCGAAACTGTACTGTCGGTAAGTGCAGGATATTTGTGCTCTAATCCACATAAGCGGATGTTTAGTAAGTTGCTTTCACTCAATACACATTTGAAAATACCAAACACCTACCTTATCATCAGTTTGTGTTATTTTTTTTGCAGTTGATTCCTTTTTTTAAATGTGAGAAATGCGCAATAGGTAGGTAGGAGAAGAGGGGGTTTCCGAACACTTAAGACATGCAACAAATAGCTCTACTGCTGATTCTGTATGGCTGAACCACCAATTGTACTGTGTTTGCTGAACACACAAATGAACAAGCTATCCATATTGAATCAGTTCCTTTCAATGAAAATAATTTAACCATTTGCAAAGAGCAACTTTAAAACATAATTATTTCGTAGTGGTGTGCCATATTCCGAACATGAAAATGTGGTTGTGCAGGATTACTTGACTGTGGCTGTTGTGGTACTATAAGTTATTAGTAGCTGCTAAAAATACTGGTTGTAACTGAAGAAAATAATCCAAGGTCATTTCCTTTCCGTTTTCTTAAGCTGACTGCTCTCAGAAGCCAAAACTGACACCCATGAACTCTGCTATCACTACAAATGAAGGTAAGTTTGTCTTTAAGGGTGTTTTTTTAAAATATATTTTTCTTTCGAATACCTTGTTTATGAAGGTGACGAACATGATGGGACCACTTATTGTCTGTGCAAATGCTTATCTTTTCAGGTTGTGAGCAAAGTAATGTCAAAAGGTGTTATGTTGCTGATGAGGAACCAGATTTTGTTTGCATTACTGAGGCATGGGTCAGTGAGGGGTATTTTGGGGATAACTTGCAGGACTATGAGATCAAGGGATACAATATGTTTTCATGCAATAGGGGTCCAGCAGTGAAAGGGGGTGGTGTAATGCTCTATGTGAATAGCTTGTTCAGTTCTCAAAAAGTAGCAGATGGGGTAAAAAATGTGTCTGTGGACTCCATTTGGCTTGATGTTTCTGTGGGAAAAGGCAACAGCAATCAACTGAGAATAGGAGCTTTGTACCGATCAGGAACCTTGCCACATTCTCAGCAACTTGAGCTTGATAAGGTGATTTGTGAGGAAATCAGTAGAAACTTTCAGAGGAAATGCCTTATTCATGGTGACTTTAATCTAAAAGGATATGAAAATGTTGGTGTTGGCTCCCCAGCATGTAAACTGTTTAGGAAATGCCTTGAAGAGGACCTGTTCTTACACCAGTTTGTAACAGAACCAACTAGGCAGGGCTCATTCTTGGACCTTGTCTTCTCGGATTTCAGTGATTTAGTTCAAGACTTGACTGTAGGAGAATCTCTGGGAAGAAGTGACCATAACATAGTGAGATTCAAGGCACATGTAGCAGGGACAATCAAGGATAATTTGGTAAAGGTTCCAAATTTTAACAGAGCAGACTTTGACTGCATGAGAGCGGCTTTAAGTGCCATAACATGGGAAGAAGAATTCTCCGATTTAAATGCCTGTGGAATGTGGGAAAAGTTCAAATCTTACTTGAGGGAAATTCAGATTAAACATGTCCCCCAAAAGCAAAGGCACAAAAGAAGAGTAGGAAAGCCAGCATGGCTTACACCAGATTTGACAAAAGCAATTAAGGCTAAGAAAGATGCATTTAGAGTATTTAAGGAAGCTTCAAATACAGTATATCTAAGGTTGTATCAAAAAGCTAGAGACGCTGTGAAGCAGAAAAGCAGAGCAGCAAAGCGAGCAAAAGAATTGGATTTGGCTAGGAACTGTAATGGGGACAGTAAAAAGTTTTTTAATTTCTACAAGCTAAGTAAAGTTTCAAGCACAATTGGTCCATTGGAAGTAAATGGGATTATATTGAGTGCGGATGGTGAGATGGTTGAGGAATTGAGCAAGCAGTTTAAATCAGTGTTTACATTGGAGGATGTGACTAATCTGCCAACTGTGAACCACAGCTCAGCGACAGGTGATCAGTTACATGATGTTGATTTCACTGACAGTGATGTTGTTTTGAATTATGTCAGGAAAATAAAGCCAAACAAGGCAGCAGGACCTGATGAAATTTATGCTAGGGTATTGCAGGAAGCTGAAAAAGAATTGGCAATTCCACTCAGTATAATATTTTGTAGATCAGTTTCACAAAATGAAATTCCAACCGATTGGAAAAGGGCAAATGTAGTTCCTATTTTCAAGAAAGGAGAAAGAGGGAAAGTTGAAAACTATAGTCCGGTAAGCCTCACATCACTAGTCTGCAAGGTACTTGAATCAATTATCAAGGATAAAATAGTTAGTTTTCTGGAAGGAAACAGAGTGATTCAAGATACTCAACATGGGTTTAGAAAAGGGCGATCGTGTCTCAAAAATCTCTTGGACTTTTTTAATTTTGCTACAGAACAATTTGAAAAGGGAAATCAGGTTGATGTAGCATATCTTGACTTTAGCAAGGCCTTTGACAAGGTACCTCATAAACGGTTAATGATGCAGCTTCAGGCACATGGTATTGTGGGTAACATCCTAAAATGGATAGGCTTCCAGATAGACAGCAGAGAGTGATGCTAAATGATACAAAATCATCATGGCAAAATGTTCTTAGTGGAGTCCCCCAGGGGTCAGTACTGGGACCACTATTGTTCATTATGTTTGTAAATAGCATTGAAAGTGGCCTAAGCAGTAAGGTTTTGAAATTTGCAGATGATTTGAACGTCTTTAGGGCAATAACAGGACACAATGAGCAGGTCTTGCTGCAGAAATATCTAGACGAGCTTGTGAAGTGGTCCGAAAAATGGCAAATGAAATTTAATTTTGATAAGTGCAAAATCATGCATGTAGGTAGGCAGCATATCAAGGCTCCATACTTGATGGGTGGCCAAGTACTATCTGTGACTCAGCAGGAGAAGGACTTAGGTGTTATTTTGAACACAAAATTGGGGGCATCAGAACAGGCCAAAGAAGCCAGGAAGAATGCTTGGGGAAATAAAAGGAATGTATCATACAAAAGTGAGGAAGTCATAAGGAAGCTTTATTGTGCATATGTCAGGCCACATCTGGAATATTGTGTCCAAGCTTGGTCCCCTAGTTATGAACAAGATTGTTGGCTTTTAGAGAGAGTACAAAAGAGGGCAACAAAAATGGTGAATGGTATGGGCAACCTGGCATATGAGGAAAGATTGAAGAAATTGAATATGTTTTCACTTAGATATAGAAGGCTGAGAGCAGATCTCATCGAGGTCTTTAAATTTGTTCATGGTCAGTAACAGGGTTATCTCAGGGAACTGTTTGAATTTAACAGAAATGATGCAATTAGAGGTCATCAATTCAAAATTAAAGTTAATCACAGCAGGACAAGGTTAAGACAGTCCTTCTTCACCAACAGGGTAGTAGAACACTGGAACCAGCTGCCAGAAACCATTGTCAGTAGCAACACACTGAACATCTTTAAGAACAGCATAGACAACCATTATAAGAATAGGGGGCTTGTTTTTCTGTATTCCAGGGAGAGTTGATCAACACATTTGGTGGACAACTGGTTCAGTGTACAGAGTGCAACCAAGAAGGGCCCTTGTGGCTCATAGTTGCACTGATCTTTTATGTCTTTATGTCTTAAAAGGGCTTTGAGATAGATAACCTAGCATAAAATAAAGGTGAAAAAGCAACATAACCTAACCTAACCTAGCCTAATTCTACCTTTGGATAAAATAAAAATCCCAAAATATATTTAGAAAAATGTCAAGCAATTACTTCTCTGAAAATTCTCAAAATTGAACAAGAAACCTAACCCAGCCTAACCTAACAGCATTAAAATATTGGGTTTTCGTTAGGTGTGAGATGTCGAAACGAGTCCACTAAGATGTCGAAATTCCCCATGGAAATGATGTCCTTTATAACATCGTTGAAGTCTTTCAAACCCCAATTTTGAGCCCATAGCCTGCTTATATGTGCATCTTTTTCATTTATTTTAGGAGACAGCTAATATATGGATACTTATGTTTGTCTAGGGATGCTTATGTTAATGAGCATGCTAAGAATGTCATACTGTCAGCAAATTGTATTAAACAGTGGACCATTTGGGTACTTTAATTACTTGAAATCACGTTACGCACAAGATGTTTATGTATCACAATATGTAATGAGCATACGCATGATACTTACACACAAACCACCATTAGAAGCAAGGCATGTGGTCTTCATAAACATACATCAAGAGGCATGATGCCATTACTTATTTGGGAAGGATGTCTCCTCATTGTTCAATAGGTGGTGTATTCCACCTTATTTTACAAATAATTTATCACTGTAACCTAACCCAACCTAACCTAACCTAACCTAAGCTGCTTTTGAAGAAGAAAAAAATCCAATGAAAAAAAATACAATTAATTGAACTTTTTGGTATTTTTGTGCTTTAAGGTGGTAATAAAGTAAGTGTTTGCATGCATTTGCCCACATAGAGGAAACAAATGGGTTAGGTTTGGTTAGGCTAGGTTAGTTACATTTTTGAAGCTGAAAAATTCAAGAATTTTATGAATTAAGAAACAATAATTTGCACAGAACATACGTGGTCCCATTATTTTAGTCACCTTTATAAACATGGTATCGTGAAGAAAAAAAAAACACCTTTTAAGGCATATTTACCAAGAATAATTGGTAGAACTATGCGATCGGACCTTTGCATTTTGGTAGGGAAAGGTCCATCTTTTATGAATACTGCCATCTTTTTTGTTATTTATGTGCTGAACATGCCAGGAGACTTCCAAAGGTAGGTGGTTTGAAAACAGAACATGTTTGGATACCCCTGCTTCCCCTACCTACCTACATGGAGGAAATGGATGGGCCCAAGTAATGGATTTAGGGGAGCACACCCATAGGGTCCAATGTTGAAACATATAATTATTGGGAGGGCAAAGCAAACATTGGTGGAGCAAATTATGGAATTAGCATATGAATAGCAAATTAGGAAATGAAGGGAGCTGAAGCAGCACCCTTCAAGATTGATCATTGGTGATACCCCTGGATTGGCTTTTCCACAACTGCCCTCCCCCCCTACTCCCAGAATGTAATTCATGTGTTTCCAGTGCACTAGCCCTGATGTAAAATTATTGATTGAGCCCCTGAAGTGGTATCTGAATCTCCATTTCTCGGAGAAAAAGCCCTGGTGGTGCTCATGAAATAGCACCTGCACACCCAAGTGCCATCTCAACCAACGCCCCTTGAAGGAATATGTCCAGTGAAGCCCTGAATTTATACCTCCACAGCTGCTCCCTAGACATAATTTATTGCTCACACCCCTGAATGGGCACAACAAAAACCCCTTCTAAATTTCCCTGGTTATGCCCCAGGGCTCATTTAGTGTACTCGACTGAATTTGTATCGGTATTTTTGAGTGGTGTCACCAACAGCTGACTGGAAGTCAGCTCCCCAGTGACTTAAAATAACTTGTTGATATATAGAAAGTGTGAGGGGCAATACTTGAATATTACCTAAAGGTGTACTCACACCACATTTGTATGATATCAGTTAGAGCACCTGGCTCAGCATGTCCGATAGTTCCTGGGCCGAAACAGGCTGTACCAGTGGCCTTAGAAATTGGCCAAGTGTCAGGGAGGCAAAGTCACAAAATTGGCCACGTTGCCAACATTTTCATTTCTTTGCTGTGAAATAAAGCAACACAGCTTGTGATGTTAGTGAAATTGGCCACTTATTGTATTCTTTTTAGAGGCTAACCCAAATGGGCACCTGTGGCTCTTACTAAGCAATAACACTTCGTGATTTGATGAATGTATTGCTGGCTCAGTGAAGCCTGCAAGCTGTGGGAACAGGGTGTTGTTGATATTTTAACATTATTTTGCATTATGCATTACTCTACTTCACCCCCCCTGTCGGTTATATTTTGCAACCCAAAGGAAAACTAATTGTTCACAGCTGAAGGGAGTGGTCAGTCTTAATGTATTGAAACATTTTCTCCTCAAAATAAGGTTAATGCTCTAATATGTAATTTACTGGTTTTTTTAAAACACATTTTACACTAATCTTCATTAAATATTATCCCCACTCAATGTCCATTTTTGGTGGTCTTCCCAAATTGCCATACTACACTTTGAGTTTGAGGCTGATGAGATGGCTTTCACCTTACCTAATCTAAAACTGATCTTAACAGGTAATTGGTGATGATGTGCAACCTTCAACATGTTTCTGGGGTACTAGATAATAGGATATGTCTATGTGTACCCTTTAATGTTCTTGTCAGTAATTTTGCATCAAATTTTTATGCATGTAGGTGTTGTGACATGTAAAATGCATAATTTTGCAACACTTAAACAGGCATGGCATGTATACAGCACAGGGGTGTACTTGTGTGGGGGACATGGTTCTCTCTACCTTGATAATGGCAATTTGCTGATTTTCATAGTAAAGAAATGAAAATGTTGGCAACCTGGCCAATTTTCTGACTTTACCTCCCTGACACTTGGCCAATTTCTAAGCATGCCACTGGTACATCCTGTTTCGGCCCAAGAACTATCGGGCATGCTGTGCCAGGTGCTCCAATTGATGTCATGCAACATGGTTGCGCACTCTACTTTGTTAACTCTACTTTAAGTTAGTAAAAATGATGAGTTAGTCAGTTCACAATGCTTATATAGCCACCACATGAAATATAGTTGGAATGTATAACATACCGGTGCTGTAGGTTTGGGCCAACTAGCAATATGGTCCAATTTTGTTCTGCTTTTAAGGTGCAAGAAAAGCTCAATCAGTTTGGGAATAGTCTAATTTGTTGGAAATGCTAAAACATGCTATGTTATGCAGTTTTGGATGACAAGAATTAATAACAATATGATCAACGAAATAGTCGACGCGCCCTTAAGCCACAACAACTAACCAATCCAGTTAGGTGCTTTGCAAGGTTTGGCCAAATTTAAGCTACGTTTCTTACAATTTCACATAGTTTTTTTGCAAGCAATCTGCTGCTATGTTATGTTCTGTTATCCTGTTTCTTGTTATATATGTTAAGAGCAATAGCTAGTGTGGGTGTAGTGTGCATGCGTTTAACTGTTTTTATTGGGACCTTCCTTTTGTTGCCAGAATTTCAACATAGCTGCGTTTTGCATACTTCATGTCCAACCTTGATCAAGATTGTGTTTGTCCTGTCTGCTCATATTCTCGGAGTAGCCTGCGAGAGTTCTGTAGACATTTACGAAGACACGAGCCCGATCCTCTTTTCCGAGTGACTTGCCCCCACTGCATCAAGAGGTTTTCATCAGTGAGATACTGGAGGCAGCATGTATTAGCGCGAAAATGCATGCATACACATGTGCACAAAAATCCTAGCACCAGCAGGAGATCAAGTGAAGATGCGTCTCTGTGCTGTTCTGTGGTACTGGATAGTAAAGTCTCTGAGCCTCCCTCCGAAGTGGGTCCTGCGTTTCATAAAGAAGTTGAAGGAAGGTGTCGTACTTTCAATCCAAGGAGAGAGCTTTTAGGGCTTGTTGCCCAGCTTCGTGCACAAAATGTAACTGAAAGGAGTTGTCGAGATGTTCTAGAGTTCTTTCTAGACTTCACTAAAGAGGTCGTTCAAGAACAAAACAGAGCTAGTGGTGAAGAAGAGAAGAGTACGGGAGCACTGACCGAGGATGCTGGGAGCTACGCTCTGAAAGAACTGAGTGCTATTCTGAACAACGACCACTTTGAATGTTATGCAAGGAAGGAATTCGGAATTGTGGATTCAGTACCCATCTTGGTGGGGATGGATAAGACTGGGAAAAAACAAATGCTCCAATATTTGCCATTGCAACCTCAACTGAAAGAACTATGCGGGAAGGCTCACGCATTTGGAGGCATGGTTTCCAACACAAAATCTCTGAACGGGACATTAAATGGTCTCCAAGATGGCTACAATCATTCTGGCTTTGATAAAAAACTGTCTGCTGCTCACGATTTACTATGATGACTTCCAACTTGGCAATCCCCTGGGAAGTAAGGCAAAAAACCTGAAGGTCGGAGTCTTGTATTGCTCCGTATGAAACGCTCACAACATCCTGCGCGATCGCATTCTGCTACTTCTCGTGTTTCCATTATCGGCCCTGGAAAGCAACTCATGGGCATGCGTGTTGGGCCCACTAATGGAGGAATTTAAGGCTCTAGAATCGAAAGGATTTGATGTGGGTATCAAAACTGGTAGCCTGCATATGACTGCGCAAGTGGCAGTTGTGGTTGGTGACAATCTAGCTGTTCATTCCATCGCAGGATTTTCTCAGGGCTTCAGTTAGGGTTCGATGATGTGTCGACATTGCCACGGAACCAAGGAGGACATCAACACGAAAACAAAAGTTGATGACTTCGAACTACGATCCAAAGAAGACTATGACGCAAAAGTGAAAATTTTGCAGGAACTAAATTTTTCGAAGTCCCTGTGCACAGCATATGGGTACACGGAATATGTGGATTCAGTATGCTGTCGGGATTCCACCCCATGTGCTCCATGCCACCTGATGTCATGCATGACATTCTCGAGGGGGTCATTTCTTCGACGATCTCATTGGTCGTAGGGAGCTTTGTCTCTCAAGGAAATTTCACCATGGAGGAATGCAACAGAGCAATTGGAAACTTTCCCTACAGTCGAGTAGATATAAATCATCCTGCTCCACTGCGTCGCGATGGAAGACAAGTGGTTGTAAAACAGAAGGCCAGTGAATCATGGTGCCTGCTTCGTCTGCTTCCACTGATCATGCTGAACGCTGGGCTGTTGTCGCCGTCGTTGTCTGAAAGCAAAGCTTATCAACTCCTGGTCAGACTCATCAAAATCATGCTCATGCTAACCGTGTTCTCTGTCTGCTATGAAGACACGAATACTCTTCAACAAATGGTTGAGGGGTTCCTCAGGGACTTGTTGTGTTGCTTTCCTGACTTCAAATTAACTCCAAAATATCACTATATGCTCCATTATCCAGACCAGATTCGAAGGCATGGGCCACTACGATCTTTGTGGAGTATGCGTTTTGAGGCCAAGCATCAAATATTGAAGCAAGCGTTAGCCACCTCTCGCAATAGGAAGAATGTGTGCAAAAGCATTGCAACTCGCCACCAGATCAAGAACTCTGCAGCCTATGTTGAAAACGACTCATGTTTGAGAAGGCGGCTGGTTTTTAAGGACGGTGTGCCCGACCTTGCAAGTGACCTGTGTGTTGGTGCCAAGCTGTTCAGACAAGCAACATTAAATGGGGTGGAGTACTGCTCAGATCAGTTGATCATTTTGGAAGATGGCATCGCTGCCATCATCTGCACTTGTCAGACAGAAGCAAATGAGTCATTCCGGGTGCGCTATCAAGTAGCTGTATATGACCCGTCAGTTGGAGCTTTTATCCTCTCTCATACTGATCAGTATGATATGGCCAATCCGCTGAAGCTCGTTGATCCACAACCCCTAGGCTCATACATCATTGGCGAACGCCGGTATGCGGTGCCTCGACGGCTTGTCCCCGGCTATGGGATGCTGTAGCCTGCGGTGAGTTGATCATGTTTATCAATCAAGATAGGCTGTCCATAAGGTGCAGCCTAAATAAGCCAAAGTTGTTTTAGTTGTACCTAGATCCGTATCTGTGTCACAGGCTAACCCGGCATTAACCGTGGTATATATCGCTGCCTTTTACTAAAGGGAAAGGGGTCGGACCTTAGTTAATGCTAACTCGGAAAGTTGCAGACTAATCTGGGGTTTCAAGTTGCAATGAATAGCGAGCTTGATGATCTTTTATGGAGATTAAAAGAAAAAGGTGATCCTGACGCCATCAGGAGCATTGTGGCGTGTGCTGTAAGGTCCAATGAACGGTATGCTTTCAGCATTTCCAACATGGTGTTCGAGTACCTGATCAAGAAAACGTGCGGCAGCCAAGATGTATGCAAGATAGTCAAAGTGCATCAGAAACAAGAGGCTCTCGCCAAGGCCTGCCAACTGTTTGGTGTCCTGTCCGGTGACCACGCATTGGAGGTGCACAACCGCAAGCACGACTTATTCGTCCGAATAGATGACGCAGAAGACCTGCCAGATGAGGATGGTCTGCTTCGGCTAGTGTCGGCTGGTGAACTACCTTGCGATCAAGCTGGTAACACGGCATGCCCTGCGGTGGAAGGCACTTCAGCAGTTCTGTTCATCGATGCCATCTCCGATGCCAGGTGCAATTATATCAACTTTCTGCATGTGTTGCTACTAACACAGTTATCACCATCTTATACGTAGCGTAAGACGTATCTTATACTATCATTATCTTTCCGCACCGCAGTGCAATGCATCTTCTCCAGCTCAATTTAGCATTGCATCATTATTCCAGTTTTCCTTTGCACTTCAACTCTACTTAGTGCAGAGACTGGGATACTGCTTGTCTGCATCTTGCATGCTTGTTCGTGTTCATCTACTTGTGTTCCATGAAAACTTGGATTTGAACTGAAGGTTACTTCCAAACAGAACGAATCCTCGCGATGTAGCCTACATAATGCATCATCCGTCTTACACGACGCACTCAGTGTTTTGCACCCAAATGATATACCAAAAGCTCCTGTCTATAATCTGTGTTTGTAATCTGTGATTCTCATCGTTTGAATTACAAATGCTTTCTTAAACTCTCCATGTTAACTGATAAAAAAACAAAATGCACACTTTCGGGGTGGGTCTTTATGTTGTCAGATCAAGCGATAATATTTCAGGATAGTGTGTGCCGTCAGTTTCAGCACAAGCTCCAACGTGTCAGCAGCAGACGTGTCAAATGCGAGACACAATCTCGAGACGAGTGGCGTCAGTTCGGCTACTCCGCTGCAAAGGTGAGCATGGAGCTTGCATTAAATGCAGTGTACACAATATCGACGTAGTATTGTTTCCCTTGTATGCGTGCTGCTGTATGTTTGCGTCACCCCTGAATGGGAGTGACTATGCCATTTGGACTTGTAAATGAGATGGCAACTGACTGTTAGCCTGTTCTTAACCCTCACCCTACTGAAACTTTTGACATTCCCCTGTGGAAGGGAGCATCACAACTCACTCCCCCCAGCTGTCGTGAAAACTAAGCCTCACGTCCACGGGAAAAGCGTTGTTAATAGCCCTTGTCAAGTTGCACCAGATAGGTGCAATCTATCATTGGTGAACTTGACCTTGCATATTTCAAATCTTGTCATAAGTGTCACGTAGTAGTCAAGTAGTCAAGTTAGACCACCCACTAGTTTGAGCAGAGGTGGCCAAATAATACTGATATATCCTAAAGCTACATAGCAACAGCTGTACAAGTGTCGTGATTATAAATTATATATTACAAGTGCTCTTTGTTTTGTTCTTGCATTCCATGCCACTTTCTGACCCCTGGGAACATAAATGTACAATGCTGGAAGCAGCATGTTGTTCATTTACCCAATATTGCTACGGAGTTTCATTGATCTATCATCGTAGACCTATCATTCTGTGCATATTTTGTGTGTGGTATAGCAACAAATAAACCAATCGGTTCGAATGTATTGCGACTATCCGTTGTGCCATCCCATTTGATGTCTACTGCACAAGGGATAGCAAGGATGTCAGAATTGAATCTGTTTTGTATATTTTGTGATGTATGTGAATCACTTGACAGACGTGGGCCGTTCAATGTGGACCCCAGATCGTTGTCTCAAGCTGTTCGTGTAGCGATGAGCAACGATGAAGACTTCAGCAAAGCTTCTAGGCGAGAAGTCATGAATGCTGTCTTCGAACAGCATACAGCAACGTGTCGGAGCAGGTGGGCGATACATTGGAGTAGCTTTCCCCAAGTCCTGTTTTATTTCAGACGTGCAACGGATATTATGTTCTGTAAGCTCTTGCGGGTAGAAACTAAATGCTTCTCGTCATGATTTGTCTGGTTTGCTAGTGCAATGGAGGAGATGTGCCATAGTCAGCATGTCCACTTTCGTTGCACTGGCAAACCGGTACTCGGACTACTACCACGGGTAACTGCTCTTACGGCATTGTCCCTTTAAACCGGAGAATGCTATTCCCTGATTGGCTGATGCACCCGACAATATGAGGCTGGCCACAATGAGTTCTGAAACGCATGTAGGAACTTCCCTGTCATGCCGTGCAAAGACGGCCGATTTGGGTTTTTCTTCAATTTGGGTCTCGCAATTAAGTAAGCTATTTTTCAACGTGGGTAGGGACGAAATGCTATCGGGTTCATGTTTAAAGCCCAAATAACTAACTAACTAACACAATTTTTACAACATTCCGACATGTAATTCTGAAGAAATAGCCAAACAGGCCACTCACTACATGGTGTCATTACTTTTGCAATACACTTTACGTGGTCCCTGTGTCAATCGTCTTAAGGGGCTCCAATATGTACATACTGGTGTGTAGAGCCAAAAACCAAATAGGACGCAAATAGAGCGATTTCCGACATGAATTGACGTTATATTTTCAGTTAGCATAGTACAAATGACCTATGATAACTGTAACAGAAGGCAAGTGTGACCAATGAAGACCTTATGTGACCTGGTCATGCTCAGGAGCGATGGTCAACACATTGCGGTACCAAATGACCCCAGTACGAACACAAAGAAAGAGTGAAAACCCAGGTCACTACCACCGATCGATTTTCGTGACGCCATTTCGACATGACCTGAAATGCCCTCGAGTGTGAGAGTATGGGAAGTCATTTGTGACGTAGCACACCATATTTGTTCATTTAAAGGTTCTGAAGTTTATCTGCTCGCCCACGAGATATGGGACAACACAGGGAGGGACAAAAATAGTCCCACCAATCGACACCGGGCTAATCTCATGTTAAGTTGAGTTGCCATAGGCAGTGATGATCTTTAGACAAGTTAGGTTAGTTTGCTCCACAACTCCAATTATTTCACAATGTCATTCCGTGCCCAAACTTTAACCAATCCTTTCCTTCCTAAGGTACATGCGAAATGTCGACGAGGTAACTGCGGACATCGCCGAGCAGTTCCCTGGCTTTGGCAAGGGAATGCGTCTTGTAGATCGACTGGTGCGTCGTGAATGTGAAGTCCCATTTTGTTATTCTGATCTCTTCCTCTTTTCTCTTTCTAATTTCTTCTTTCACAAATCTCTAAGCACTTGTGAATATTTGTGTGCATATAATGTGCAAGGTGCATTGCAGGTAGCGCAATCACAACCAAGTATATGAAGTTGACAACATACTTAACAATCCATTTTGCAATGAATGATTTTCCCATGATTCTTCGCTGATTGCATGCCCTCTTAGTGGTGGGAATATGTTAGTGATTCATTGTGCCGGCGCGTGTTTGGACTTCTCGATACCTATCATTGTTCAATTGCATTTGCTTATGGAGCGCATATTTCATGGCTGTGTGATTTTAGTATACTAACATGTTTTTTGTCTTCCAAGTCGTCAGTATTTTAGAAGAACATTATATTGAACTCAGCTTTGTCGGGCAGTGATTTCCTAATCAGCATTTTTTTATTTTAGTAGCTGTCAGAGTTTTACAACATGGCACCCCTTTTCCCTATGTGCATGCCTACTGGTATTTAGTCACTAACTGTCAGATGTTCTTTCTCAGAATCTCGTGAAGGACTCAATTTTGAACAAATTTAAGAACAAGCGGAAGTCCTGTTGCAGCCCAGAAGTGCAGGAGAAGAAACAGTCTCGTAAACTTCTCCCGAACTTTCTGCCCAATTCCAAGAACTCTGACGGCATGAAAATCCAAGAAAATGTCTTCAAGATGAAGAACGATGACCTGGATGAACAAGAGGTGGGATAATTGCACATGTAGGGATACATGTCAGAAGACATAGCCTACTTTGGTTTGCATATTAACGCATTATCAACGCATCTGTGAATTGGCAATCCGTAATGTGCATGCGGCTACGTGCATGCACTTGCTCCACGTGTTTGTTTCGTAAATGGCACAATCGTCTGCTTTAGGTTGAAGAGGCCATGCGGGAAACGCTTTGCGACCGGCGCCGGATCATTGTAGGTGCGACTACCCGATCCGAAGGACCATCACTGGACTACAGAAGAAGTATCCACGCCTCTTCACCGAACGTGAGGTGAGTGGCTTGTGAGGTGACCGCAGTCAACTGTCTTTTAAACCTACATAAATAAATGAAATCGGCGACCTGACATGGCCCGATTTCAGGTTTATATCCACACAGTCACAAACATTATTGCCAGACAGCAGTGTCCTGAAATTTCCAAATTTAAGGGAACCAGCATATGGAGAATTGTTTTTCCATTTCAGTTCTTTTTGTGTGAGGGAGGATGGAGGAACGACCCACCTTAATTTATAACATAATTATCATCAAAATGTCAGCAGCAGTTCATATTGTGTTTGCGTTTGAACGTCATTGTATGCCTATCGTATCGATTTGGCCGACGTCATTGTGAGTTTGGACGTCGTCACCTCGTACCAGTCACTCTAGGAATAATGAATCTGGACACTGCCAAACAGCATCACGCTGTCATTTGCGGCCTCACTGGTTCGATACAAAATAAGCAGTGATGAACAAACACGGTCGGTTTCTGTAATTATGGAGGATAGACAAGTGGCATGTTACCTTCATGCAATAGTTAGTGGACTCGCCAAACATTTTTGATGGCACTCATGTGATTAGTCGTGTTCAGTGAACTTATAAATTCCAATATCAGCTGTTCCAATCAGCTAGGCGCTGTTTTATTTCCGTATAGTATGAAGGGTATTTCATCTTACGACCGACCGACCGGGCTGACCGGGCTGACTTCACTGAATGGACCAGGGTTCGAGAAAAATAGGCAGTTTCTGGATGTTTGGCATGCAGAACATTATCCTCTTCAAAAAAATATTCTCTATTTTTTCCAATTTTGAGGTTGAATGTTGTTTTACAATGAACTGCTCTGTGAGGTGTTGAATATGCACTGGAAAGTGTAGACTGAGATTCTGATGTCATAGGTTTGAAGAAAAAATATCTCCTTATTTGATTACCCAGTAATTTTCCTCTCCATATCCAGGATTGTAAAGCACAAATCGAACCCTGGACCGAACTGACCGACCAACCGGGACTGACCAGGCTAACCAGACTAAATGGCTGACTGGACTACTGACCAAACTGATTGATGTACTGCTACTCTTCCTCACTTTGAGTAGTCCCGACCAAAAGCAAGCAAGGTACTTGGTTTAGGAGCCGTCGGTGGCCACGATGACTGCTGAAACTCCATAGGCATCTATGGCACCCAAGAGCTTCCAGACATCAATTACAGCCTTCGCACTTTTCGCAGATGTGGGAGGAACTGGCCAGGGTGAAAGGGGACAACCGTGGAGGTGATGCATTTCGAAGGGAGTGTCGCTCCCGTCTAGTAAACATACTAGAAAACGTACCAAGTACGATACCCACGCAATGTAATCTACTAATTCGCATGTCTTGAAATACTAGGTATTTCAAGAGATGCGACATTCGGTGCCTGTGCGCCTCTAAACACCTAAATCATGATCCGGATGCGTGCTAATGGTTTTTAATGTGATCCGTTTATGGTCCAGATCCGTGTCTAGCGACCATGTGATGCTTAGAGTTGTCTCGGGTAGAAATCGCACCTGAAGCTCTTTTCATAATTCCATGTTTCTCGTGTGAACATTCGAGCCGAGTAATTGGATTGGGCGAACAGCCGCATGCGTATCGTATTCAAAGCATGTCGCAATAGTGCCTTGCTAACCTGTGCTTGGTTTGCTTTTACGTAAAGAGCGCGACGTGGAATAGCATGTTGATGCATTTAGCATTGGCACTGATGGGCCTTTGGAAATTACACCCCCTGGTGGGACCGAAGGGTCATATTCACCTCCACTAACATGATCTAGGAGAATTAGCCAGGCGAGGTTTGGCGGGTAGATAGTCCCATGTATGTCATACTTTTGACAAGTTTTGGATCACTTGGGTCCGATTCTCCAAAGTTAAGATCAAACGAGGTCAAAATGTTTAAAATCGAACTTTGGGTCCATTTAGGTTACGTCATAGTTCCACAATTGACCTCGTTGACCTCGCAATTGACTCGCCATTCAATTATCAGTATACGGATGACGGAAAACCACGATGTGCCACTTCATCCGGCGGATATTTCGAAGACATTGCGAGGGTGGGTCAGATTTCCCCAGTGTTCTGAAGCCGATTTAATTTTGTTGCCATATGCAAAAATGATTTTGAAGAGATGTAGATCTTGTCATGAAAAATGACTACTTTGAAGGATAGGTAGGTACCTTATTTCGAGATTGCTCCCAAACCAACTGTTAGTTAATTCACTTCCATGGGTGCATTATTCCTTCCGAGTTTGGTGGGGACGGGGGGGACAAAGCGGGCAACATATTTAATGGAATGGTGCAAATAATGTGCACTTTTAATCCACCCCACCCCCACCTCTACCAATAAGAATAAAAAAATGTAAAGAAAAAACTACCTTTTGGAAATAGTGGAGAATATAAAGAACATATATCACCGAGAAAATACATCATTACTGCTGTTAAAATTATTTATTTAGCTCTATTTGTGTTTTAAAATGTTTTGTTCGGATTGGGTTGGGTTTCCAATGTGGTGAAAGGTAACGCCAGACTGGAACTGTCATAGACTTTAAGGAAGTATGTGGGGCAGCCTCAAGCCTTCCTCAACGGGCAGAAAGCTTCCCCAGTTGGACAAGCGTTTCGGATCTATTCCCTCCATAGGTACCCCACGTGTTCTACATTTAATGTTATTTATGTTTCTAGGCTAGAAATATAGTTTCGTAGTCCAGTAATATGATGATTTTGTGGTCATTTTGTACTTCATTGTTCACGAAAGTACCCAAAGTTCTTTGAACGAGGTCTCCAAACCTGCCCTAAATTTCCCCACAGGAGTTAAATCAATTATGACACAAGTGAGACAGAAGCGGCTGCATGAATATTTGCTTCGTCAATGCTGTGCAGTAGTTAGAGTACTGCACGTTGCAACCTGCATATGTGTTGTAAGTTAAGAGGCGTAGACGTACAGCCATGTATTGTAACTGTTTTCCCGTATGTTACTGATGAAAGTAAAGCTTCAGAAGAGATGCAGCACAAAATTTTGTTAGGTGGCAATTTGCACCCAATTGGTGAATTTCACAATTACGAATTGACCTACCCCTTATACCACTAGTGGGTGTGTTAAAGTGCTTATGTAATTGCGCGAGATGTTAGTAGGTGATCATTGTTTGTTGTCATACAGGACGCAGCGTGGAGGGGCTTGTTGGTGGTCTCAAAGAGCTCGAAGGAGTATTCGCCTACAACGCTCAAGAAACATGCTCTCACCCGGTACTGCATGTGCGGGATGACAATCGCACAGAACTGTACGTGGAGGGCACCATGTGTATGTCCCTGTCATCCGACGAGGTGCAGCAGCTCATTTCGTGGGGTGTTGCCTTCACTGTGTTCGGCCAAAAACTCACACACACCGCCGTCAAAAACACTGCAACTCTACTGTGTGTTTACGTACTGGAGACGGATACTTGCAGCAAGCTGCCTAGAGAGCTGGCAGCCGAAATGGGGCGCCTCTTTCCTGTGGTAACAGTCCCCAAGTAAATACAGACAACCTCGTCTGTGCTACCCAGATCTTTCGTCAAAAGCATAGGCAACTCTCCCGACCAGTTTACTGTGCCAGTTGCAATCCCAGAGTACATCAGTTGTTTATGTTGCATTGACCTCCAAGACCATAGAAAACAGGCTACCTTGTCTGGGGTAACCATTTCGTTCGTAGGTAGAAACATAACATGTAGAAACAGAAACCAGCTCGTTTGTTACACTACTGCCGTTGGCTGTGCACGTAGTTAGCAGAGTGCGGCGCATTTGTTTTGTGTGGCTCTTCGGTGACTGCCTTAATTGAACTAAGATCCACGAGATGCGAAAACGTCTGCTTCCTCCGAGCTCATAGCGAAATGTGTATGCATTTGATTAAAATACATATGTTTAGATGTGTTCGCCTTTGTCTCGCAAAGTCCGGAAGTAAATACTTGACTCAAGTACTGCTCATGGTGAGAATGTTGGGGATAGATATTGCGATGCGTGACTCGGTATAATGTTGAGTGGCATGATTTCAGCGCCATAACGTCGCAAGGTGCACCCACAATCAACAGGTGAAAGTAGCCGTCCTACAGGGCGTCAAAACGTATTACGGATGATCGCATCCAACGGGTACAGGTTAACCTGCTGTCGGCGGATACAATTAACCGCTGAACGAGTTTTTTTGTGTAAGATTGCATGGTATCATCCCGCTGTTGCCTGGTTTACCCGCAACCAGCTGATGAAAGCTACTATTCGCATGCGCAATGTCGAAGCATGAGTCAAAAGGTGTTGCGAATTAAGGTACCCGGCAGATGCAGATTAAACCGCAGTAAGCGTGTGAAATTTACTCCTCTACACAGAGTCAAAACGTGTTGCGGATTAGGGTACTCGCCAGGTACAGGTTAACTCGCAGCTAGCGTGTAAAAATATGCGCTATAGAAGGTTTTTTTGGCGGTGTTACCCGGCTGTGGAGGTTAATTACGAAAGCAAGCTCGCCGTAAGTGGGTACAATTACCCGATACTCACGGGTATAATCTACCCGTGAGTACACTGAGGGTCAAAACGTGTTGCGGATAGGGGTACCTGCAGGCTTCGGGTTCACTCGCTGTCCTCAGGTAAAAATGTTTTCAGTGTACGATTCTTCGGGCTCTCGGTGCGTTTTTTTTCCGGTGCCCAACAGGTTTCTTTTCCGGCGTCCGACGACTTCTTATTTTGTGGATCCTAGACGCAATATTTGTGTCCGCAGGGTGACATTCCGAGTATATATTGGTTCTTGGGAAGCCAGCTGCAACTTGTGGGGCTCCGGCGCGACGTTTTGGCCCCAGTGAGATTTTCAAGAGAAGCGGCGTGAATTTTGTTTGGTCTAAGTGCGATTTTGTTGTGGCCCCGTGGTCACTTGTTGGGATTCCTTGCGGTGGCTAAGACACGTTTTTGGGGGCCCAACA
This sequence comes from Ashinkailepas kermadecensis, assembly GCA_034440615.1. Classification (NCBI taxonomy): domain Eukaryota; kingdom Metazoa; phylum Arthropoda; class Thecostraca; family Neolepadidae; genus Ashinkailepas; species Ashinkailepas kermadecensis. The sequence continues at coordinate 25,541 of JAOTOM010000791.1, forward strand.
AGTTTTGTGGGCTTTTGGAGCCATTGTTGAGATCCCAGATTGATTTCCCGCGTCCGGACTGTTTTCCACTTCCCCGGTTTCATTTGTTGGGTGATCTCAAGGAGACTTTTAGAACTCTGGTGGGACCTATCATGCCTCTAGCGTGACTTGCAGGGGCCCGGATGAGAATTCTCAGTACCACCAGTCTCAGCGTGATTTTCAGGAGGCCCCGGCCCGACCGTTTGTGGCCCCCGTCGTGACTTTCTTGAACCCCGGTACGACTTTTTGCGACCCCAGCGTGATTTTCAGGGGCCCAGGTGCAAACTTTTGACGCCCCGGCGTCATTATCAGGGGCCCATGTGCTACTATTGCGGGCCACCCAATGTGATTTTTCTAAGCCCCGATGCGATTTTTGGTGGACCGAGTGGGATTTTTAGGGAGCATGACGCATTTTTTCCTGAGCTGGTCGGATTCTTGGGTGCCCCACAACCTGTGGGAGCTGAACTTGGACCATCTTTTTGCACTGAATGACTTCCTCCTTGTCAGCTATTGACCTGCAATGCCACTTTTTAGGTATAATCTTTTGTAGTGACGACTGGATTTGGCCCATTTCACTTTCAATTGGGCTATGAGGGTACTTATATCTCGGCTGCAACGGCTCGGTTCGACCGCCTCTATACCTTGCTCCTTGACGAAAGCCGAAATGCTCTACACTGTTGCTTGTTTCAGACCGGCACTTTGATAAATATACTCAAATGCTGATTTCCTGGACGTTACTGAGTCAATATAGGGAAGACCGGGTCTGGGTGATACACGAAATGGTTGATACAACATTTTCTCCGAAAGTATGAATCCGGTTGCCATGGTTACCACACATGTTGCTACTGGCATCCTCTTCTCTCAGCAAAAACAAGCGTCAGTCCTTTCGTCCCGCGCTGCCGCATGGTGACGATGTGGCAAATTTTTGGAGCAAAAGTAAAATTAAAGTTCGGCGTAGGTGTAGCTATCTCCTCGCTACCCTTCCAAAGTGAACAGTTATTTTCAGTGTCGGCAAAATTGTATTAACTAGATCTGGTCTCCACTATCATCATACAAAAATATTTCGAAAGTAGAATTGAAATAGCTAATAAGGATGGTTATGGTTATATACCAATGATACCTGCATATTGCACTCTTGACAGAAATCATTATTCGACAGATTAATACACTCAAGGAAGGTTTGGTATGACCTAACTATCAATAAAATTAATATGTATTGATGGACATAGATGGCGCTGTTCAGAACAGCAATCTGGTTCAAGCCAGTTTATTCCTGTTAGCGTAAAAAAGAAACGCTGCAGCATACAGTAGAGACTTTTAGCCAAGGTCTGTATCTATCCTATGAAATAAAAATCAGCGTATAGGACGTTGAGTATTTTTGTTAGCCATAATATGTTCATCGGTATATATTATCTGCATTGTTTGTTACTTACCAACACTAGATTATCTGCAGAAAGTTGCTGGATTGGTCAAATCGTTTATTTCTACTCCTAAGCTATTCCTCATGATCTGAGCAATTCGATGATATAGCAAATTATTTGATTCGAGCCTTGGAAGAAGAAGGAAAATACTTCCAACCTGAGAATGGAATTGCGCGTTTGCAACGACACAAATAAACACCCTATAATAGTATGACTTGCTGCGTTACTTATGGGCACGGGTGCTGGTATATCGAAAATACAGCACTGTTTTCGAACGCTGGAAACATTTTGCAGACGATCTACGGTAAAACTGTCGAGTGTTCAGGAACTTCGAAATCCGAGTAAGTGTCACTTCTTGGGCCATTCTGGCGCATTGTGCGGTGGCCCGGCCGCATCAGCACACAAAGTTCGGTGCAGAGGCGTCCTGGCCGCCTCAGCAGCCGGTCGGCGGAGGCGGCCGGCCCTGGCCGTCACGGACCCACCGACCGTCCAGCCTGTGCTGTCCGTCGGGGGGGAATTTTTTTTGGGGGCGCCCCACAAAAAAAATTTTTGCCCCCCCTTTAAAAAAAAAAATAAATTTTTTTTTTTAAAAAAAAAGGGGGGGGGGTAAAAAAAGAAAAAAAAAAAAAAAAAAAAAAATAAATTTAAAAAAAAAAATTTAAAAAAAAAAAGGAAAAAGAGGGGGGGGAAAAATTTTTTTTTTTTTAAAAAAAAAATAATTTTTTTATTAACCAAAAAAAAAAAAATAAATATTTGGGGGGGGGGGGGGGGGGGGGGGGGGGGGCGAGAAGTTGATTTTGCCAGGGTGCCGGCTTTAGCCTACTATTATCGAAGAGCACCGAGGGATCTTTTCCGTGCGAACAAGGAGGTAATTGTTCACACCGCCTATCACGCCGGCTGCCGCGGTTTAGTTGTTAGTAGCGGGTTAGTCTAAGCTTGCCATGCAGGGTTGTCAGTTGCGTTAGTACGGTGTTTTGCAATTCGGCTCTTCTTTGTCCGCTGTTCCTCTGGGTAGCCGTTTACGTTATGAGTTGCTAGGCAAATCGGCTCATCTACGTCCGATGGCTCCTCTGGGTTGTCGTTTTACGTTATGCTACTTTTTATTTTTATTTTTCGCTTTTGTTTTCCTAAAGCAAGTCGGTTCATCTACTTCCGACGGCACCACTAGGTAGCCATTTATTTCTAATTGAGAAGCAAATCGGCTCATGTACGTCCGACGCCATGCGGGAATGGCTATTTACGTGTTTCCTTCGAGTGTTTCGCGATCATGCATTGCGAGTTGATGTGAGTGTTGGTGGTGTGGTGCCTACAATGCCCCTGCTAGTTGTGTGGCATACAGATATTCAAATAGCAATTGAAGGAGTTCTGGGTGCTTGTCACCGATAAGCGATGGAAGCGATAAGGTGATGCCTTCTTTTTGGCAGAATGCCTTAAGTGGTTGTCTTTGGGAGCTAAAGCTACTACATTCTAGCAGGATGTGGCTTATGCTTAACGTGGTGTTGCAAGTGCCGCAGTGTGGTGTTGTGTATTGGTCACCCTCTAATTGAGGCTGTGTTAGTTTTGTGCAACCGGTTCTAAGTCTAGTGAGGATGACCTCTTTTTGTCGGTGATATTGATTTGATGAGTTCCATGTACCTATTGTTGGTTTGATGGCGTGGGTGTGGTTGGATTTGTGTTGTGTTGAGTTGTGTTGTGTCCATTTGTTCTGTTGATGTTGGCGAATGTGGCGTTGTAGGAGTGCTTTGCAGTCGTCTACCGAATGTTCCATGCTAGGATAAGTGTTCAATGCTAAGGCTTGCTTTGCGAGACGGTCTGCGTCTTCGTTACCTGGGATGTTGGCGTGGTCCGGAATCCAGAGGAAATAAAAGTTTAACTTTACGTTATGGGCCACGAATTGTTGGATTATATCAATGAAGTGATGTGGACAGTCGTGGGTGTTGGTAATTGACTGGAGGACAGATTTGGAGTCTGAGCAAATTACTACGTTTCTAGCTTTACGTCTCTTGAGACTGGTGATGGCGGCCAAAATGGCCACTGCTTCAGCGGAGTAGATGGAGAAGTTATCCGGTAGACGCTTTGAAAGTCTGAGACCTGCTCCAGTGATGCCGATGCCTACCTTTGCCTCGTGTTTCGACCCATCCGTGAATACCAGCGATTTGTGTTTGTTGTCATCGGCGAACTTGTGGAAGAGGCCAAGAATTTCCGCCGATGTGATAGTGGATTTCTTTTCCGATATCAAGTACTCGACCTTTGGTTGACTGAAAGTCCAAAATGGCCTAGTTGGCGGACGAGTTGCAGTGAATGGCATTGCGAAGTTTAGATCTGAGAGAGCCGTGAAAATTTGAATGCTATATGGTGGAAGCTTACGCGCAAATCGGCTCTTGTCGTATCAATCAGGCGTAAAGCAGCGCTGTGCTGGATGATTTTTGATGGACTTGACTTTGATGTGGTAGCGGCACAGCTGTTGTGTCCTCCGGTCGTGGAGTGGGGGCGTGTTTGAGTCCACTAGACTGGCTATCGGTGTGGTGCGAAGGGCGCCTGTGGCTGTTCTGATGCAGCTGTTTTGGATGATTTCTAATTTTCGGCTCTGGCTTTCTGAAATGGTGGCAAAAATGATGCTGTTGTATTCTAGGATGGGTCGTATGATTGATGTGTACAGTCGTAGTAGTGTTTTCCTGTCTCCGCCCCAGTCTATGCCTGCTAGTGCTCGGAGTATGTTGACGCGCTTCGCACATCGCTTTGAGATGGTGGTGATGTGGGTGTTGAAACTGAGTTTTTCGTCTAAATGTACTCCTAAGAACTTGAAGCATTTCACCTGTTCGATGGCCTTGCCATCGATTTTAAGTAGAGTTTTGGGTGTTGGGCAGAGACGGCTATATGTGACGGTGGCCGATTTTTCTGCGGACAGGGTTAAGCCCCGAGTTTTGCACCACTTTGCAATGTGGTCTAGTCCTGCTTGAATGGTTTTTTCCCCTTTAAGGAAGCATTGTGATGTTGTGCAAATGGCTATGTCGTCCGCGAAAAGTGAGTACTTAAGTGAAGTGTCAGTGTGGTCAGCAAGTATGTCGTTGATCATGATGATGAAGAGGCTCGGTGAGAGCACGCTCCCCTGAGCCAGGCCCTGCTCCTGTGTTGTGGTGTTTGATGTGACACTGCCGCATCGGACCTTAAGGGTCCTGTCTCTTAGGAAGTTGAGAATAAAGTGTACCATGTGTCCGCGTAGGACTATCTTGTGGAGTTTGTGTGCCAGTGCGGATTTGTGTATTCGGTCAAATGCGGCAGTGGTGTCCAAGTAGGCAGCTACTGTTGTGCGTTTGATGCGTAGACCACTTTTTATGTCATGTACTAATCTAATGAGATTGTCTGTGGTTGATTTTTGACGCTGGAAGCCGCACTGAAATTCGTCGAGCAGGTCGTTGTGTCTCAGAAATTGTCTCAATCGTGTGTTGACCATGCGTTCGAATAACTTGCTGGCATAGCTAGTGAGTGAGATGGGTCTATAACCTTTTGGGGTGGAGTGATTTTTGTCCGGCTTTGGCAATGGAATGACTACGCTCTCGCGCCAGGATGCGGGAAACGTGTCGCTTTCGTACAGTTCATTTATGGCCGCTAGTAGGTACGTTAGAGAGTTTTTGCTGAGTCGTTTAAGAAACTGGTAATGGATGTCGTCCGGCCCAACCGACGTGTTTCCACACTTGCTGAGGGCAATGTGTAATTCGTGCATAGTAAACGACTGATTGTAGATCTCTCTATTGCTAGAGCTGAAATTTGCTTTGGAGGCAATGGCGTCTAGTGCGCTTACTATAGTGGTGTCGTAGTTGCTGTTGCCAGATACGCTGGCGTAGTGCAGTTTAAAGTGGTCTACGACTTGTTGTGGGTCAGTGATGTGCTGTCCTTTCACCGTCAGCTGGGGGAATGGGCCTGGTGGTGGGCGTTTCAGGTTGAAGCGCTTCATCAGGTCCCAGATTCTGCCGGTAGGGGTGAACCTATTGAATTGAGAAGCAAAAGACTGCCAACTGTTTTGTCGCGCTGTTCGAATTGTATACCGACAGTGTTTTTGAGATTGTCTGTATGCTGAGAGGTGTGCTTCGCACACGCATCTTTTGAATTGTTTGTGGGCACGGCGCCGTGCTGCGATTGCCGTTTGACAGTCCGGAGTCCACCATGACGTAGTTGCCTTTTTCCTAGGTTTGTTACTTTTTGGGACTGAGTCTCGTGCTGCTGAGCTGATGGCCCTTAGGATTGTCTCGATCTTACTGGTCTCTGGAGTTGTTAGGATGAGGTCCACCTGCTCCTCGAATTTAGCCCAGTCCGCTCTTTTCAAGTTCCAAGATTGTCTAAATAGCTTTGTGTGGTGGATAGCGTCCGTGCTGAGCCTAATTGAGATTGGGTAGTGGTCGCTCAGCCCGGGAACGTCTGAAACTGACCAGTCAAAAAGTGAGCTAAATCGTTGGGAGCAGCACGTTAAGTCAATGCAACTGTCCGATCCTCCTGAGGTCGGGTTGTAGCGGGTGGCGGCCCCGGTGTTAAGAAGTACTAGGTTGTGGTTCGAAATAAACTGTTGAATTTCGCGTCCTCTAGTGTCAGTATGGTCGCTTCCCCAGGAGGGTTGTTTAGCATTAAAGTCTCCCATAAGGAGAACTGGTGGAGGGGCCTGAAGCAGCAAGTCGCTCAGCTCCTGTGGTGTGGAGGTTTTAGCTGACGGTGAGATGTATAGTGAAATGACTGTGGTTTGGCAATGGGCAATTTTGAGGCTGACTGCTACGCAATTCAGGGGAGTATTTAACGTTACTCGACGGTGAGGTATGCTGTTTGAAATGAGTATGGCTGCACCCCATTTCCTATTTGGGTCGTTTACGTTGTCGACGTGCCAAGTGTAATCTGGGATTTTGTTCCAGGTGGAGTCAGAATCTCGAAAGTGAGTTTCTTGGAGCGCAGCTAGTAATGGTTTTTGTTGCAAAAATTCAGATTTGAATTCTATGAACTTGCCTGGAAGGCCTCCGGTGTTCCACTGCAGAAAAAGTCCCATTGTCAAACGCGCTTAGTGACTGTTGGTGTTCCTATACTGGGGTGGTGTCGGTGTCGAGTTGGGGGAAAGGTTGAACCGGTGAACGGAGAGAGGGTTGGGAGGTGATCCAGGCAGGAGCGGTAGACTGGACCTGGTCGCACGGGTTCTGCGGGGTGATTGGGTAGAGTGGTGGCGTGATTTGCGCTTGGGAGGCGCGGTGGGTTCGGGTGGGATTCGTTGGTCTGGAGTGGTGGGTTCGACGGGCTTTGAAGGAGTGGTAGGTTCAGTCTGAGTGCTGGCCTCAGACGAGAGTTTGGAGTGGGTTTGGGTGGGTGTGCAGGAGGTGGTGGGAGGTTCGGTTTGGCAGGAGGTGGTGGCCGTGGACTTGAGGGTTGTCTGGGTGGGTGTTGTGGTGGCCTTGGTTCTAGGCCCTGGTTTGGGCCGGCCGGATGGGTGTGGTAGTGGCCGAGGCCCTGGTGGAGGCAGTGGAGGGAAGGCTTCAGGGTGGCGAGGTGGGCCCTGGCCGGTTCGAGGGGGTGACGCGAAGGGGTAAGGCCAGGTCCTGTGGGGGATGGGTGGGTACCCGTGGGGGATGGGGTGGGGACCATGTCTGGGTCTGAAGTGTGCTGGCGGAGGGATGAGGCGGGGTGAATAGTGGGAAGGTGGTGGGCATGGGCCGAGTCTGAGATGGGGTGGGAGGGGAAGAAGGCCCATTCCTCGGTGGGGTGGATGTGGGATGCCGGGACGCTGGTGGAAATGGTGTGGGAGGAGGCCGGGTCGAGGGTGAAGGGGCTGTTGGTAAGGGCCAGGTCTGAAGTGGAGTGGGTGTGGGAGGAGGCCAGGTCCTGGGTGAGGTGGGGTGGGAAGGAGCGGTGATCGGTGAGGTCGAGGGGCGGTGGGCCGGGGAGGTCGGGGATCGGTGGGGCGGTTGAGACGGGGGTCGGAGGGGCTTTGAGAAGGGAGGTGTGCCGGGCTCCGGGAGCCGGCTGCTGGTGGGGTGGTTGGGTGGCTGGGAGCTGGTGTTGGTGGGGATGTGGGTTTAGGTGTGGAAAGCGTCGCTGCGTAGCTTCGCCCTTCGGTAGGTGCGGTGTCGAGAGGTGCGGTTGTGGCTATGCGAGTGTCAGTGGCGGTGTGGCGTAGGTGCTGTCGTGCTGTTGCTTGTGGCACCCGATGTGTTGCGGCATACCGGCACACCTCCCTCTCGTATGCCCACTTGGGGCAGTCGGGGTCGGTGGCGGGGTGCGGCCCATCACAGCATGCACATTTCTTTTCGGAAGAGTTGCAGTCGGATGCCGCGTGGTGACCGGCGCACTGGCTGCATCTGGGAGTTGGTGACGCGCATGCGCGTTCGCCATGTCCATAACGCAGACAGAACCGGCACCGTAGTGGTAGAGGCACGTAGAGGCGGACCTCGTATGTTTTGTTGTGTATGTGTACGTGTGATGGCATGTGTGGCGAGTCGAAGGTCAGTAATATAATTTTGTGAGTCGAGCGTGCCTCCCGTTTATGTTGGCTGATTGTGGTTGTGGCGTTCAGGAGGGCTGAGGCGTCGAATAGTGCGGCGATGCTGTCAAGTTGCAAGTAATCCAGCTCTGGGGCCCGAATGTAGCCCCGGCTGGTGTTCATGGCGTGGTGTAACGTGAAGGAGCAGCGCTGGTTGTTAAAGGTGGTTGTGGTCAGTAGGGTTTGTGTGTCCGCGCTGCTCTGTGTTTCGACTAGGATGTGTGTGGTATGCTTGTGGACCTTGAAGTGTGTTGAATTGAGAAGGTGTCTGAGTGTCCTCTCGATAGTGAAAGGAGACTCCTGCGTGATGTTGTGTCCTGTTTCTGTGTACATACCAACTAGGTAGGTGCCTTGTGTGGTGCTGGCGGCAGACGCCATGGTGTGTAAGGGTTTGGTCCCGCCCCCCGCAAGTGTCCTTCCTGACTGAAAAATTACCCGGATTCGTTCACCCTGGACCGAGCTTTCGCTCGGTCCCTGCCCCGGCCGCAATGGCCCAAGACAGTGGGCTCGTCACCGTTATGTTTCCTCCGGGGGGTAAAGGTTAGTTGGGAGACAGAGAGTAGTTGGGGATATGGTGAGGGAGGTTTTCCTTCTAGATTCGCAGGAGTGTTCCTCTAGGGTTCCTGGACCTCTTCGTGTCTTGACACAAAGGGCTGGGAAAATCGGTCAGAGGCGGGGGCAGTCACGCTCAGAGAACGCTAGCACCGATCCATTGAAACAGAAAGTTACCTGTGACGGATTGTGAGTGGTGTCCGTCCACTCCCGGCCACACAAATACGATCTCCGCTGCCGCTCTTGTATTGGCATCCTCGCTCAGTCTACTGTAACAACGTCAGAAAAACTCGGCTCAGTCCGACCCCGGCCACCGCCCGACTGTCACCGCTCGCCAGACACTGGGTGCGGCCGGCGCCACCCCAGTGGAGCTCCTCACCCCTTCAGCTCAACTGATCGGCACTATCACACGTCAGATCCACGTTGCCGCCGTCTACAGGTGACAGGACAACATCTAGTGTCGAACTGTGCCAATAGGTGGCAGCGCATACGCACTGAGCTCGAAGTACACGATCCTACGCAGCCGGCACCGACCGGCCGACGGTCCAGACGGTACGTTCCGACAGCACAACCGTCCGCAGCACAGATTCAAACCTAGCGCTGTGCGACGCGCGTGCCCGAACAGGCAACAAGGTGTGCTGTGTGCCGTTCTCCAGCAGGGCATCCTAAAACAGATACTAGTGAACAACAGGTATGCGAACAACGGCATTGGCCAATAAATACATCAGTGCATGGAGACAGCGTCAGCGAGCGTACAACGAGCACGTCTTCCACAAAAATCAGCGGCGAACAATGCTGACGCAACCACATGAGCTGGACTGCTCAGACCGATGAGCGTGTCCTGCACGATAGTATCCATAGTCACGGCACATGTTCAAACCACTAACACAAACCACCGACACAAACCACGGACACAAACTAATGACACAAATCACTGACACAAACCAATGACACAAACCACTGACACAAACCACTGACACAAACCAATGACACAAGCCACTGACAAAAAAAAAACACTGACACAAACCACTGACACAAACCACTGACACAAACCACTGACACAAACCACTGACACAAACCACTGACACAAACCACTGACACAAACCACTGACACAAACCACTGACACAAACGACGGACACAAACCAATGACACAAGCCACTGGCAAAAACCACTGACACAAACCACTGACACAAGCCACTGACACAAACCACTGACACAAACACCGACACAAAACTGACACAAACCACTGACACAAACCAATGACACAAACCACTGACACAAACCACTGACACAAACCACTGACACAAACCATTGACACAAACCACTGACACAAACCACTGACACAAACCGCTGACACAGCAAACCACTGACACAAATCACCGCCGCAATCAGCTTAATATTCATAAGCTAAAAGACAAGCAATCTAAACATCCAGAAAAACAGTACAGCAAGATTTAAGCTCAAAAGAGACAATGCAATCACCCCTTTCTGTTTCCCCATGCTGACTGTAGGCGTCACCCAGAAGACGGCACCCTCAGCTCGCGCAATCACAACGTCTCTTACACGGCGACCAACGATGCATCTGCAAAAACGAGGTCTTACCCATTATATGCGAGGAAAAGATGACCGGTCTGGCTCCATCTAATCCGATTTGGTGTGATGCGCAGTAGGCAGTTGGATTTTCCAGCTGGAACGCGCTACGAGCCACACCATTGGCGCAAAGAGGATAGCCGGCCAAACTCAGCGAGTATATAACAGGTGGCCGGCACAATGGGTCAACACTCACCATGAAGTTGTTCAGTGGCCTCCTCCTGGCTCTGCTGGTCGTCTCGCTGTTCTCGGCAATCATCGCTGCACGTGAGTTGTCGCCAGCGCATTACACTGGTTGAAGTTTTCGGATCCGTTCAAATCCGCGCTAATATGAGCCACTCCAATCCGTATCCATACCCTTATCCGTATCCAAACCCATACCCGTACTGGATAGAGATAGCTGTCGGTTATCCAATTAGTTCCCAAACAAATGCAACGTACCTGAAACCTGATTGGTTGCAGTACTACATATGAACTAGACCATCACGAATAAGCAAGCAATCATTGAACAAAGAAGAAAGGCAACAAAAACAGATCGCCATGTGCCAATTGCTGATCGCAACTTTCATTCGGGGCACGGTGTTTTACAGACGCGTGCAATTTCACTGCAGATGACAGGCCTACTCATTTAACCCATGCGATTTTATAGCGTATGACAGGATCTCGTCTTACAAGATTTGACTGTGATCATGGAGGCCGGGCTGTTGGTTCCATCGACTGCAATTGGGCGAAACTCCAACATTTCGAGCTCCCTGGCCCTTCGGTAATGTTTTTGCGAGCGTAAATTCAGCGTGCCCGGTGGTAACTAGTATGGGTGGGGGAAGTGTGGTATGGAGCGTCACCACCCCCAGTAAACATGCTCGGTTTACTTGGTGAATGAATGACCACTGAATCGTCGGTGTGTGATAGTGAGTAAAGCAGAAACAGCACCACTATCAAGGAACGAAATGAGAAAAAGCATCAACAATACCTCCTTCATCACCTTTCTTAAAATCAATAAGGCACATTCTTCTCACGCAAAATACCGTCACTATTATGACCCGACATATTCTGTGTATCAAAGTCACAATTAGTTCCTACTTGAGGTTGTAAATATCTTACTTCAGCTCATTTCTACAATGACATCAAGCTACTCTGCCGCCCCACAAGATCTGCTGGTCAGAGCGCCTACACTGAAAAAACAGTTTGAGAATATATGCGAAAAGTCCTCGCAAGAAACCAGAGTTTATGATCAATGGAGAAGGAACGCTAGTTTGAGACTCAAATGCAGTTTCATGATAGAGCACTTCATCGTCATACTCTCTTGAGTCATGTAGAAAGTCTCAGTTTTCAAAGGATATTTCGAGAATCTTTGCTGGTGTCAGATGATTCTTCTGACTGGTTTCAGCGGAAGGTCGTTGATCCCGATCGCGGCGAAACGAGTCTGCGCATGCGCGCCACCGATCATTTTCAGGCTGCGTGCACGGTAACTAGAAAGAGACTGCGTGCTGGCGGCCATTGCGTTTTTGTCCGCCGCTTGCTTTGCGACTGTTGGGCACTGCAGTGTATGGAATGGAGCGACCTCTGAATGGTAAGCCATCGCATTGTATTGGATATGTATATTGGAAGTGCCTATAGCCAGGTCAAGTATCTCCCTGGGTATATCTATACCCTGGCCGTGATAGTTTGTTTTGCAATACTAGAAAGCTGATTGGTACACAAACATACAATTTAACCTAACCGAGGTTATTCGACCCTGGAAAATTCGTGGTACATAACCTAACAAAATTAGTGTATTATTTTATTTTCTTATTTAATTCACCTAAACCTTAGATTTAGCCCAGGGATCAATAAATATGGTGGCCCAGGGATCAATAAAATGGCAGCCATTGGCCACCATATTTATTGATCCGTGGACTAAATTTAAGGTTTGAGTGAATGGAATAAGATAATAAACAATATTCTAATTATGATAGGTTGGGTTTCCAACCATTTTATGCCTTCAAACACTTTGGTTTTGTCTCAAGTTATGTTTTTGTAGTGCGTGCTGTAGCTTTCTCATATTGCAAAACAATTATTGCGGTCTCATGTTGCGGTCATGACGTAGGCGCAAGGGTTACGTGTTGTGGTAGATGCAGTTGTGGTGCATGCGGTGTGCCAAGAATCACTCATTTGTGCTTGTGCCCATCTCTCAGTCGACGGCGTTCTTGTCTTTGTTTGTTGACAATCCTGTTGAACGCCAGCCGTGGCAGTTGCGCTGTTGGATGTGGCTGGACTGGAAGTCTGTTCTGAATAAAAGTGTTTTTCCCCGGAGCAGTTTTCTGTTTGGAGGGTTAATTATTGGAAGCAGAGGCGATGACTGATGAAATTCGCGTCGGATTTAAAGAGCTGGCGTGAATTTTTTCGAATGAATTTTGTGAGAAGAAAGGTCGTTCTCAGAAAAGCCGTTTCGATACAAATTGAGACTTTATTTCATTCTCAGCTGAGAAGGCAGGTTGCGATCCGAGACCATAACCCATTCTCGCAAGAGTACATTTTAAATATACGTGCTCTATTTTGAGGGTTCAAATCGGCATCGTGCGATATCGATTTTTAGTTTCAAGTGAGAAGGTTTATCGCCCTCAATGTTAGCCTAAAAACGGTTCTCACATGAGAACGTTTTTCGGTGTGAGAACAAGTGTTCTCTGATTCACCCAAACAGAGTTCTCATTTTGAGTGGTCTGATTTGAATAGGGAAAATGAGAACGATAGATGTTCTCTGATAACGAATAAGGTTCTCACCTATTTCTCATTGTACACTGGTCCTCCCGATTCTGGCGACACAGGGTTCGAGTCGCTTCACGCACTCGTATTTAACCCCCGGCTGGGAGGATCAGTTGGCAGCTGGCCCGATAAGGCCGCGGACGAGCTACTGTGGCGGCCGTGCAGGTGCTTTGACGGCACGTTAAACCCTCGGACAAAAGTGTGTCTTTGAACTGGAATTCATGGATCAGATGATGGGACCAGGATTCACGCACAATCTCCGCTGAGCATTACAATCCTAGTCCATAAAGCCACCCCAGCAATAATTCGTTCTATACTACATTGGCATAGCACACATATGGCACACACCGCTTGCCAACAACGTCTGATCTATATCTAACTCCGTCAAGCATACGTGTTTTCCTCTACGCTATCTGATAGCGTAGAGGAAAACAAGCCGCGATATGCTAAGACAGACGGCTTCGACATATGGTAGCGTATGTGACTTCCTAGCTTCCCTCCACTCTCCATTAGATTAGAACACTGCAATCAAGTCACTAAACATTGCAGCCATGTCACTAACCAATGCAACTAAATCACAAATAACTGCAATACACCCACTAATGGACATAGTGCATTCTCTCATCACTTCAATACAATCACTAATCCCTATCATATAATAATATAAGACCACGGGGCAATCAGTACTCATGGTGGTTGAATCACGAGGCACTAACCGTTAACCACTATAGAACAATGCCATATCACCACAATACAATCACTTCCCATTACAGTTGAATCACTAGCCACACCAAGCACACCAATCACAATCCATAATGCGGCCCAACCATGCACTAGCCATGACAGCCCTGCATTGTCTTCCTTGCTGGTTAAAACAATGTGAAACATGTACGATGGATGTAGTGTACTGTAGAAAAACTAGCGTACATAATTTACATGGACAGCGAAATATACTTCTTGTTAGCATGATGAACATATACCATTCACAATCGCTGGGAAGTTGTTAATTGTCAAGAACAACTAGGTTTCTCAGTACAAATTTTACGAAAAGCAATAGCTCCATTGAATTCATCATTAACTCGTTTATCTTGGAATTAAATCATTTCCTTATGAAATGGACGTAACTAGGCACCGTTCCCATGTATATGAACGAAATATTTATATTGGCCAAAACGGAATATTGTGATTGAAACACTACCGCTCCCTGACAAATGCCAACCTCCGCATCATTTGAACACTTCAGCCAGCGATGTCTTCTTAATGTTGACCTTGAAGAGTTGGGGTCGCTTCAGCGTAGTTGGGCAGGTCAGTACAGGTCAGGATATTTGGATGTCATTAATATCAATCTGCACTCCGGCAGCGAGGTGTTTTTTACCTGTGCTGCACCTTCCGTGTCCGTTTGTATTGGGCTATGCTGACCCGGCAATTACTGCCTTCCCCTTCAGCCCAGCCGGGAGGCGGCGTTGGCGGCGGCGGCGACGGTGGAGGTGGCGGTGGAGGAGGCGGTGGTAGAAGCGTAGCAGCATGCTGTTGGGAGCAGTGTCCTACCAAATGTTAAGTCACGGCTGTGACGATGACGTCAGAAGAAAAATAACCCGCGTTTCGAGCACTGGTTCCGACAAGTTTATGTCAAAACCACGACGACGGAAACTAGGCGTTGGCAGTTCATTTTTAATGTAAATACATGGATGCGTATAGATAAAGCCTATTGGAAGCATCGGTAACTGATCAAGACACGAACACCAGGGACACCGCTGTTGACATATCGGCCAGTCCTATCAAGTGTCATCGCTTCGCGAATGGATCGGTTCATCGCTCCACCAACACCGAACCTCAGCACCAACCATGCTGGATAATCCGATCTTTACTACGGATGATCCAGCCATGGTCGCCGATGACTCAACCAAGGAGCACTGGTCGATGTCTTGGTTAACACACGGTTGCCAAATGGCTACTATGCGGTTACCGCAGCATGGCTACCGCGCCATGGTTACCACACCATGGTTACCACATCATGGTTACCACACCATGGTTACCACATCATGGTTATCACAACATCGTTACCACACAATGGTTACCACACCATGGTTACCGCAACAGACAGGTCATAACTAGCGTCGCGGCAATCCATAAAAGATCATAGTGTCTTCACCGACGAGCAGAGGTCAAGCAAGCTGCACGCTCACCAACTATGGTGTGCAGCGCGATTACCATGTGGGGGACAGCTCAGGCAGCAATTTTCCACATTCATAATGCGCATCACACTGTAAGTAGGCGCCAGCATGGTTTGATATTGCTGAATTGCATTGGAAGCGCGTATAATTGCGTCTAGATCAAAAGCACAAATAAGGCATTCCAGACACGTAACCAAAGACGTCACCTACCAATTATGCCGAATCATTAAGGCCCTGTCGCCTTTTGTGAGACTCGGTGCGCTTTGGAGGGTTAGTTGTATTTTGCGGGCACCGTTGTGCTCTTAGGGTCCCGATGTGTTTATTTTGGGCTTCCGACGCACACTTGTGGGGCCCCAGTACAATTTTGGGGCTTCGGTACGATGTTTCTAGGTCCCAGAGCGGCTTGTCGCGCCCAGGCGCGTGGTTCCGGAGACCCAACCCCAGTTTTCTGGGCTCAATGCGATTTTTGGGAATCTTTTCGGATTTTTTTAAAGTCCGAATCCCGGCCTGATTTCTCGAGCCCTTGGCGCCATGTTTTTGTATCCCACCTCGATTGTTCGAGATCCGGTTTGTTTGTCGGTGCCGTACGCAATTTGTGAAGGCATCTGATAATATGTTCGGTGCTCCAGAGCCATTTTTTACCTGGGCATTTAGTTGTTGGAATCCCTCCTTATTTTGGAGGGCTCCAGCTTGATTTTTTTCGGATACCGATCCGGTGTTTGTGGTCATACTGTGCTTACGTGTGGCCCTAGAGGCCAATTTTTTAGAGCCTCGACGGGACTACCGATGGGAATTGTGGGTCCCGAGCGCGATATTTGGGGGGGGGGGGGCGCGGTTCGAATTTGTGGGACGCGTTATATTTAGCTGTGGCCCCAACGCAATTTTGGCGGTTTCTGTTGCAATTTTTCGGGCCTCGGAGCGAGTTTTCCGGGGCTCTCGTATTTATTTGGAGACCCACGCATACGCGAATTCTGGTGGACCGACCCGAATTCTGGTGGCCTCAGCGCGATTTTTGAGGCCCCGGCACGATTCTTGGGAACTTATCCCTCTCAGGATGGAGGGGGCATTTGCCCCTTTGATATAGCACTGCGGCCACTGAAGGAGTTTTGTTTTGTCCCAGAGTGACATTCCGGTTAAAGATTGATTTTGGGGGCAGCTGCAACTTTTGGGGCCCCGACGCGACCTTCTGGGCTTCCAGTGTGATTTTCAAGGGCTGCGACGCGACATTTTTGAGTCCAATGTGATCTTTTGGGCCCCGATGTCATTTTCTTGGATCCCTAGCGCGAGCTATAGCGACCTCGACACTCTTTGGGGGTCCAATGCGTTTTGGGGGCTTTTGTCGTCATTGTTGGGCCCCCAGAGTGATTATCCATGTCCGGATTGATTTTCGTTGCTCCGGCTTCATTTGTTTTGGTCCCAACGAGATGGTTGGGGCACGGTACGACCTGTCGTGCCCCTGGCATGATTTTCGTGGTCCGGGCGTGAATTTTTGGTACCCCAGGCTCAGCGTAATTTGCGGGGGCCCCGGCCGGATCTTTTTGGGCCCCTATCGTGATTCTAAAGTACCCAGACACGACTCCTACTATTTCTTAAGGGTTTCTTCTTGCAAATTATAGGCCTCCTGTCGCGTCTTAAGGGCCTCGTCTCATTTCCTAGAGCCTTTTTACCGGTTTTCGACGTCTCCTTGTGTGTCCTACCCTCCTCCATATTCAATGGTCCTCTCTCCCGTCTTGGATGGCCTCCTCTTGCATTCTGGGGCCCCTTTAACATGGTATGGGGTTTCCTCTCATCTTCGAGGGGGCATTCTCTGCTAAATTAGGGGCCTCATGCCACGCCTCGTGGGCCTCCTCCTTTATCCTGGCAAAGCCTTACCCGTCATGAGGGATCTTCAATTTTGGAAACCTCACCTCCTTCCATACCTGCTACCACTCCCATCTTAAGGGCCTCCTCTCACTTCCTGGGAACTCTTTCCGGTCTTCCGGGGGCCTCATTTGGTCCTGGTGACCTACTCTTTCTTGAGGGACTCCTCTCGAGTCCGGCAGGTGCCTGATTTCTCTTCTAGAGGCCTTCTTTTTCCAATTAGGGGCCTCCTCTCACGTCTTGGGGGCCTCCTGCTCTTCGTGTGGATTCGATCTTTACCCATCTTAGGGGTGGTCTCTTATCTCCTGGTGGACTCCTCTTCTCTCCCAGGCGCCTCCTCTGCCATATTATTGGCAACCTTTCCTATCTTAGTGGCCTTGTTATTTCCCGGGGACCTTATTAGCCGTCTTGGAGCCTTCTCTTCCGCCTGGGAGCCATCTCTCTTATCCATTGGCTTTTCTCTCCTATTTTAGGGCCTCCTCGTTCATCATTGGGTCTCATTTCCAATCTTGTGTCGTTCTCTTCCGAATTAGGTGCCTCCTGCCACGTTTCTGGATCATCCTTTTCTATCTCGGTGGTACCTCACCCGTTTGGGGCCTGCTTTTGCGTCTCCGAAACCTCATCTCATATCCACTCGCTTCCTTTTCCGTCTTAGGGCCTCCTCTCATATTCTGGGGCCTCCTTTCCGGTGTTGAGGACTCCTTTGCAATCCTGGTTGCCTCCGTGCCATTTTTCACACTCTCTTGATTTCTGGGCACTCCTACCCTCTCCTAGGTGACTCCTTTTCCAAATTAGGGGCCTCCTCTCACGTCATGGGGGGCCTCCTTATCTGTGTTCCGAGCCTCATTATCCCCTTAGCAGGGTGCTTTTGCGTCCTAGTCCTAGATCTTCTCTTCTAAGGTCCTCCTCTTCCAAAATATGGGCCTCATCTGGCTGGTCTCGGTAGTTTCCTCTCATTCCCGCGGAGACCTTCTCACCCGTCTTGGGGTCCCTATTGCGTCCGGAGAAATCTCCCCTATCATGTCTTAATATTATATTGCAGGGGCATCCTCTACCGTCTTGGGAGCCTCGTTTTCCAAATTAAGAATATCCTGCCACCCATCGGAAGCCTTTTCGTCTAACCTGGGTGGCTTCTTGCCCGTCTCGGTAGCATCCTTTCCGTCCTGAGGGCCTCCTTTTCGTGCTGGGGGCCTCCTTTTCGTCCTGGGGCCTCCTGTTCGTCCTGGGGCCTCCTTTTCGTCCTGGGGGCTACCTCCCAATCACTGTTCTACGTCTTAGGGGCCTCCATTTCGTCCTTGGGTGCATCCTTTTCGTTCTGGGGCCTCCTTTTCGTCCTGGGGCCTCCTTTTAGTCCTGGGTGCCTCCTCCCAATCTCTGTTCTACATCTTGGGGGCCTCCTTTTCGTCCTTGGGTGCATCCTATTCGTTCTGGGGGCCTCCTTTTCGTCCTGGGTGGGGGGCTCCTTTTAGTCCTGGGGACTTCCTCCCAATCTCTGTTCTACGTCTTGGGGGCCTCCTTTGCGTCCTGGGCCATCCTTTTCGTCCTGGGGGCCTCCCTTTCGTCCTGGGGGCCACCTCCCAATCTCTGTTCTACGTCTTAGGGGCCTTCTTTTCGTCCTGGGGGCCTCCTTTTCGTCATGGGGGCCATCTCCCAATCTATGCTCTACGTCTTAGGGGCCTCCTTTTTTGTCATGGGGGCCCTCCCCCTCTGTCCTGGGGCCCTTTTGTCTCTTTTCGTCCTGGGAACCTCATCCCAATGTCTGTTCTACGTCTTGGAGGCCTCCTTTTCGTCCTTGGGTTCATCCTTTTCGTGCTGGGGGCCTCCTTTTCGTCCTGGGGGCCTCCTTTTCGTCCTTGGGCCCCTTTTTCGTCTTGTGGGCCTCCTCCCAATCTCTGTTCTACATCTTGGGGCCTCCTTTTCGTCCTGGGGCCTCCTTTTCGTCCTGGGGGGCCTCCTTTTCGTCCTGGGGGCCTCCTCCCAATCTCTGTTCTACGTCTTGGGGCCTCCTTTTCGTCATGGGGCCTCCTTTTCGTCCTGGGGGCCTCCTCCCAATCTCTGTTCTACGTCTCTTATAGAGACCTGATCATATTTCCTGGGGGCCTCGTCAGTCTTGAGGCCTCATTGACAGAATGATCTTCTGTCCCGTCGGCCTGCTTGCTCACCTTTTTTGCTGTGCATTTGCGGATAGGGGCCTCCTCAAATTTCAGGGGGCGCCCTCCCTCCCCCCCCCACAGTTTCACGGCAGGGGGCGATTGCCCCGCTACCCCCCCGGTGGCGACGCCCTTG
>JAOTOM010000792.1:0-44857 GCA_034440615.1 Ashinkailepas kermadecensis
GCTATGTCTACAAATGAGCTAGGAACTGTTGGCAACAACCATGTTTCATTTACTGCTAGTATGTCAATTTTTAAATCTGAGAGAAAGGCAGATGTGTACAGAACTTTGTTTTGAATACAATTTAGGTTCACCAAGGATATGCAAAGTCTGGAAAAGCACAAAACTTGCCTGATAGCATGCAAGGGAGCCCTACATGTTAGTTTAAAGGTTTTTGCCCCTCCGTGTTTCCATGCCTGCGTCTGTAAAACTCTTGACGTTGGGTGTATGTTAGATCCCTATGAATGTAAAGGGACTTTAAATCGTCATGTTTTGCCATTTCTCTAGCCTTTTCCAGAAGCAATTTTCGTTTATCACTATCAGCTATCTTAGCCCTGTAAATATCTTTTTCCTGGCTAATGCGGACAATATCTGTCACGACAACCTCAGTGTTCATGATCCTTTGTTCTGCCGCCTTCACTTTTTGTTGAACTTCCGGCAGGGATCTAGCTCCAGAACCACGGATAATTATAGAGTCCTTTCTTTTCTTCTGCTCCTCCATCTCTCTCAACTCCTCTCTGATTTCTACTCTGAGCTTCTCAGGGCTAGTTTCAGATATACGAGCCTGAGTTGCCATGCCAGACCCCCTGACATCAATGTCTGCACCTGGGCGGTCAGTGCCTCAACAGCCTTGCACAATGTTTTCACTGTCTGGTGCAGCTGCCCAAATGCTCCAGAACTCACCCCCGTCCCTCCTGAAGAACTGGAAGCACGGCAGTCAGTACAAATAAATGCAATGCCATCACCTCCATGTTCAATAATTGCCTGGACCACTGCCTCAGCTAAACCAAGGCACATTGTTGAAGGGTGAAACCAGCAGCTACACCTGTCACATCCTATGGCATCCAGGGCGACTGCGACATCACAAGTAGAGCACTTTGTGCTAGCTGAATCAATACCACCTGTCACCACATTTGCATAGGTTGTCCCATCATTAGTAGTAGGGTTAGTACTACTACTCTGGGATGACTGAGCTGCACCACGGGCACCACCTCCTCGTCCACGCCCCCTCTGCCCTCTGGACATGTTTGCTCAGGCAATTAGGGTTTACCAACCAGGTTACAAGTGGTGCAGGTGTCCAGTCCAGTCTGGTTGAGTCTTCCTTGCAATGATGTCAGCTTGCACCTTTTCTTGGGGTGAGGGACTTCTCGTCGCAAAAACTCCGTAGACTGCCGTAGACTGATTTGTTGCAAACCAAGCACTTAGACAATAGAAGAATCTCTCGTTCGCACGGAGTGAAGTTTGAAAGCCAACCAACTTTCTTCTTAACTGCTGCGAAGACAGCTCTCGCACGTAATATGTTCCTCAGTGTCCTATGTTCCTTACAGGAACATAGGACTGAACACAGTCTATATAATGATATTCACTGTCTCTTTTGTGATCACTGTGCCACCAGAAATGTTGAACAGTGATAAATGTGTTGAACAGCACATTAACCAGTATAGGTATCTTAGATAGGCTGCGTAGGTAGGTATGCGCTCTGAGCTCAGGGTGAAGTGTGAAGTATTTTTGTTTGTTTTTCATATGGCTAGCCTTGTACTGAGACCAACAGTGAAAGGAAAATGCATTTCTCCTGTGAGTTTTTAGAAACAAAACAGTGCCGATTATTACGGGTCACTGCCGGGCGGTGCCATCCATTGTTCACTTCTTTGTTTGTATGTTTTGGCATTTGATTTGAACCAAAATGAGAATGATATTACTTATGCATATTATGTAGGTACTGATTTAGGTTTTTCTGGTCGGTTACTGGTAAACAGATTCCATGCATCAAAAAATAATGTCCATGAAAATGTACTCCGGAAGAAATCGGTATGCACTCCGACTCCCAACCCGGAAAGTAGGTTTCCCACTCTGATCTTGCAGCTGTGGAATTCCTTCAAAAACAAATTCTGGTAGACCCTGGAATAATTTTGGAAAATAACCTTGCTGGGAACAACACAGTGTTGTCATAAATTATAAACTTGCTTGATTGTGCTTAAAAGAAAACTTAATAATTGTGTGAGGTACTAGAGTGCAACCTGTACACAGCAAACCCATCCTTGCATTGATATGCTTGGCTGGGTGCAAGATGCTGGGTAGCTGTGTGGCTTGTCTCAGCTGGTCTCAGCGGGTTCGAGTGCATTCTCGCTCCACGAATGCTTCGGCCGAGGGCGTTCCTCCGATGAAATGTTTCCCTTCCCATAAACAATTTCTGTATCCTTCCCTGCCACGAATGTACCATCCATCAGCACAGGTGACACTTGAAACATCTCAGGATCAGCTGCTTTGATAGTGGATGCGTGTTCAGTGATTTGATCCGTTGATGGATCAAACTCATGTGACTAGTCTGCAATGGATCAGAAGGGTGCCCTTCATCTGGGATGGGCGATGATGCAGATTTCCTCGCGAGAAGCGACATCATCAGTCCACATCTCTGTATCACGAATGCTGAAATAATGGTTTTTCGTTGCGTGCGATATTTCGAAACGAGTACAATAGGATGCCGAACCTTGCCATGAAAAAACGTCATTTAGAATACTTCTAAATCCTTCAAAATTTTGAGTAAATTATGTACTTGTGAGTGGACCCTTTTGGTTGGTATTGAGGAATTATTAAGGAAGCGTATGTGAATGAAAATTATAGAAATACCCACGTTGTAACCTGGTATTGTGCAACAAATCATTCCATGGGTAATTTACCTGGAATTGAGCTACAAGATGTTTGTTTCATGATCGGTAATGGTGAGCATAGACATGCTTATAAGCGAGTAACTGTTAGAATCGATGTATGACAAATCAAGAAGCGCAACGTCGATGCTTCTTTGGGAAGGATGTCGATTTAGTGTTCATGAAGTGGTATATTCCACCCTATTTCACAAATAATTTATCACTGTCGCGACACCTGCAGACTGTGACCTAACACACGAATTATCTGGGCTGGTAGATAGCGGCTTTGAGTTCCAGGTGGCAGCACTGTACCACTAAACTGTGCAGCCGGGACACCCTGCCAGCGGTCCCTGGTCAGGCCTGTGAAATCAAGGCACGCTCGACTGGCTGGATCTGAGCAGATAATTGTACGGAGAAATGCCAAGAGTGATGTCGTCAAATCAGCTCATCAACGTACAGCTTATCTCCTTGATGATATATATGACAGTTCCTCAGCGTTAAAATAACGTTTTTTTCGTTAGGTGTGAGATGTCGAAACGAACGCAGTAGGATGTCGAAATTTGCCATCTAATTAGTGTCATTTTAAATGCTTTTTATTTCTTTCAGACTCAAATTAAAGCCAATGTAGTACATGTGGCTGTACCTTTATCCTTTGTTTTGATATTCATAATTTGGGAAAAGCTATGTTCGAGATAGCGATAAAAAATACCTTTGTTATAAGCTGGTATTGTATGCCATATCACATTATGGGTAATCCCTTTAACTGAAATTGCGCTGCGAAATGTTGTGAATCACCATCCGTTGTCGAGGCCATTATTTATATTTATCAACGAGATACTGTTAGAAATGAGACACGAATACTTCATAAACACGCATCAAGAAGCAGGATGTCGATACTTGTTGGAGAAGGATGTCAATTGAGTGTTCAGGAAGTGGTATTTCCACTATATTTCGCGAACAATTTATCGTTCCAGTGCCTGGGGCTGTTATTGTGCAGCGCGTGGTAGCTCAGCCTGGCGTGACGGTTACACTGTCAGCCTGTCCAGCGGGTCTTCACCGCATGAAATGAGCTGCTGTTTAGCTCCACTTAAGATCGGCCGCGCTACGTGATGTTCTCCTCGAACCACGTATCACTTCGCAAAGAAGTGCTGCTGTGGTATCAGTCTATTGGCGGCGGGACGTCCGTCCCCATCCCTGGCGTGGAATAAAGACTGACTGCCCGGGCGGGTGTCGCGGGATAGTACAACGATGCGGGCGCCATCTAGCGACCAATCACACTAGTTGCCTCTGGTAAACACCAGTTGACGTAGCATCGCAGCATTGCGCAATAGTACAGCCACACAGTGCTATTTGGTTGATGCATTAAGTATTGAAGTGCCCTGAAATGCAATTATCCTCCAGATCACTTTTATGGTGTCATGTGTTCTTGTTTGAAGAAGCCATTTGAATACTTGTTCCCAATGTAGAAAAGTGTGAACTATCCTGAACCTAAATTTGACTCCAAGGGTACGAGTAGTCTAGGGGTAAGTTGCCCGTCTCACAATCGAAAGATTGTGGGTTCGAGTCTCATCTGTCGCTACTCTTCGCCCGCGACCAATCGGCGTGAGAGATTGGCGATACTACATGACTGAACATTCGACGTGTCGTGAAACCAATAACAACCACCTAAATTTGACTCCAGCATGAAATATGATGGGATGATTTATGGTCTCTGTATATGGGAAAATAGCCCAAAATGTGAAGAAGAAAAATTTCCTTTGTTACATAATTTATCCTATGATAGTATCAATCTGTATTTTGTTGCTTCATTTTCCTCACTCATTCACAACTTCTTGTGGTACATGCATGTCATTCTAGCATATAAATGAATTTCTGTGGTAAGGCATACCTACAGAATATACTTAACAGGGCTTAGCAGGCAAACTAAAGGCACTTAACACGGCTGAAAGCAGGGTTGGACAAATAGACTGTTGCTGGATTTTTTTTTGCATCCTGAACATTATCCTCTCCAGCAAATTATCCTCTCATTTTGAATTGAATGGTGGCATTTGACAACTAACTGCTGTGATAAGTTGTTGAAGGTTAACTGGGAAGTTTAAACTGAAATTTTGATGTTATGAATTTGAAGAAACATACCCTTTCTATATTTGAATTATACAAAATGTTATCTCCACATCTAGGATTACAGAGCACAAATCCAACCCTTGTTGAAAGTGGTGAGTGGCATGGTTCTCCTTTTGAACTGCTGTGATTTTCAGACCAGTCTATATTTTTCCAATATATTTTTCACCCTCACAGTGTGGGGTGTCACCCTTTGTAATTTTGCTGAGACAACTGGAAACAAATTTGGGTGTGTAACCTACTGTAAAGCATATACCCAGTCATCCTTGACGAATGGGTGCAACACGACCTTTGTAATCGACGAGCCCGAAGCCCAAATAATTAACTAACCAACGAATAGGTACGGTTCCGAGGTGTCCAGTAATTTCGAGGACAAAAAGATATAAACGAGAACACACCCGGAGTGTAATAAAATCAACCCACCCATCGAGTACCGGGCATCTTAAAGCTATAAAATTCATGAAAAATTGCGATTTCTATGGGTGGAAATTAAAGGGAAGTGAAGACATTGAACAAAAACTTGTGTGCAATGTATCAGAGTAACATCCGTTTCTGGTGCATATGTATGTATTGGAATTGTATTTATGTCCAGACACTTACCCAACAGAAAGGAAACGCGAAATCAGATGCAATACGTTGGAATATAGAATCGCTTTCAGCGGAAACATCAATATCCAAATATACACTTTGTTTCAGGTCTTCAGATTCTGCAGATCAAAATGCAACAAAGCATTCAAGAAAAAGAAGAACCCCAGGAGGGTGGCATGGACGAAGGCATTCAGGAAGACTCGAGGAAAGGATTTGGCAGTTGATCCGTCTTTTGAATTCGAGAAAAGGAGAAATCAGCCAACCAAATATGACAGAGAACTCTGGACAAAAACAGGTATACTGGAAACAGGAAGTCCTGTTGGAATAGTTCAGCATGCTTAATTGCATGGGGTATGCAGATGTTGCATGGCAAACGTTAAGCTCAAATTGTAGTGCTACATTTTTCACCGCTTCATTTTACAGTTGTGATGTACTATTGTCATCAATTTCCTTTCCGTAGTAAATTGGCGATTGAACCACATCAATTGAGCGGTTACACTAACAGGGCAACGTAGACAGCAACCATGCATTTTTGGCATCCATTTGTTTATTGTATTTACTTATTATTAAAATAAATTATTATTATTTCAATCACGGTTACAATTATTGTCAATCCATATTCTCCTTAGAATATGGAGAAAGGCTTGTGGCATTGGATATGTACTCACTCAAGTATAGGAGATTAAGGGGGGACATGATTGAAATGTACAAAATTGTTAAAGGACTAGATCAGGTCAATTTGAATGGTGCTCTTCAGTTTAGAGTATCACATAGGGGTCATCAATTCAGGTTAGACAAGTTGAGGTGTAGGACAGTTAAGCGACAACAGGTCTTCAGTCAAAGGGTTGTTGATCAGTGGAATGGGCTGCCTGCTGATGTTGTGGGGAGTTCCTCATTGAATGTATTTAAAAGTAGGGTGGACAAATTTTTTAGACAGGAAAATCTTGTTTTTGAGTTCTAATTTGTGATGGATGGGGTGAGATTTATGTTAAGTAAGTGTGCACGGCACAGACCCCTTTAAGCAGGCATGGATGCAGTTGGAAAATTATTGATAAGGCATTCAATCCACATGTGTTAAGAGAGATCAGGGGAATAGGGCTGGATAGCTAGGGTGGATGGGCATTGATGGGTGTGTGGGATGTTGGAGGACTGGTTTCTTCAGGATGTGGGATGGTTGGGGAGGGTCTTTTTTCCAGGCCTATATTATCCTCCATTTACAGACTTAACTGGATGGGTCCTTGGGTCTCTTATTAAGTCTAAATGCTTTATAACTTTATATAGGGTGTACCTAGCAATTGATTCAGCACCTTCCTTCGGGATGTGATACTGATGACATTGGCTATGGTAGCACAATGTGTATGATGGGAGGAGTTTATAATTGTTGAGTGTGTTATGCAATAGCAAGTGAATGATGCTAGATAGGCTGGGATATATAGCTCCCTAGGAACTTGAGATAAGGGATTGATTGGGGTGAGAGTATGTACATTTCTAGTACCTTTTCTAGATGGGCTTAACCCAGATGGGCCCCTGCGACTCTTATTCAGCCTTAACACTTTATGACTGACTTTAATTCACTTTTTGAACAGGCACTCAATCGGCATTCGGTGAGGCACATTATGCCAGAAGTACGTATGAGCACCAGCCTAGTATCCATCATGTAGAACCAGGCCGCTCGTGCATCTCTAGGTTCTGCTTAACCTGCGCCGTCTCTCCGGTCAGATCCTCACGCCCTGTCTCTGGATAGGGGGGAGGGGGTCATTCATTAAGTCATTAAGTCTAACTTCCAAACCAAGCGTTGGACGAAAATAGGAGCTGGGTACCATCGGAAAACCCACGGCGAATATGGTCCGAAAATAGCCCTAAATGTTCTTTTGGGATAATTTCGAAAGCCAGAATGTCGATTTTTAAAGAAACAATCGATTTTTCAAACACATTTTATTTCGACATATCATGGTAGCTTAGGTGGTCCCTGAAAACTCTAAATAAATCATGAAAATGGCAGTGTCTAAGTGGGATTATCCTACATTGCGCATTTTATCGTGATCTGACCTCATGCCACTTGATGAAGGTTAAACAAATTGCAGAAGGAACTACTGATGATTATGCATGCATAGCAATGTAAAAATAATGTTAGAAGATGATGCATATTATACAAAATAGGAACATTTGCCACAAAATGGGTGAAAATTGGAGGTGACGTCAAGTCGCTGACCTAACCTCAAAGAAAAAATCAGAGATCGATGCGTTGGAAACACTAATTGCACTCATGCAGCAAACGCAATTTCAATATCTCTTCATGTGTATGAGTCATCGATCCAACATTGTTGGAGGTGGTCCTCTTTGACCTGAGCTAAGTCTTACATGACCTGAGGTTAAAATTTTCACTCCAGACGCAAACACGATCAAGGGGACGGTACTGGAAATCTTGCGGCGCTGCGCGGCACCGTTTTCCCCGCTATCGCCAAAAACGTCGTCAGGGAGGGGGGCGGATAAATCCCCCCCCCAAGACGTGTTGACGTGATGATTGGATCAATGTGTTGATTCCACACATTGGTGATGTTATATCATTTGGTAATTATTGTCCGCATGTAAACAAAAATTCAAATACGCTCCTTGGTCGCGCCTAGTTCTTGAAGGTTTTGGCAAAGATGCAGTTATGTTTTAAAGCGTTCGGTCTACATTCAAGATTATTCAACCAGATGGTCATCATAGGTACACTTGTGTTAAGCTGATTCCTTGAACATCGGCTTCTTGATAGGATTCGATCCTAGGCATACCGAGATATATTTGTATCGTTTGGGTTGGTTATTTGGGCTTACGGGCGCATCGACTGCGTTGGTTATACAGCATATTTGTGTGGTATACTGCTCGCAAAAAGTATGTATGCAACTATACGCCAAATGTACACTATGCACCATATTCAGATTCATGAATCGCGGACAGATGCATAGATTTTCCTCAGTTTCTCAGCACTAGAATCATACATACTCCTGCGTACGCTTCATATTATTTATACTCCATATGCTCCAAGTGTTCTTCAGATGGCAGATATATCCAGCGATCTACCGTCTCTAGTTTTATTTTACGCCTTGGTGACTTCGTTAGATATCGTCTTTAATTAACCTGTTCAGATACCATTTGTGCTATCATTATTTCAGCTCATATTCGTATTACCACTGGTGCCAACTAGTGCACTGGAATATACTTCCAGTCATCAGTTGACTAAAGGTGCACGATGCCAGGTGACCGGAAACGCATATATAGGTCAGGTATCGTCTGGTCCTGGCAACATATATAGGTGAAGTATCGTCATGTCCTGGCATGTTCTCAGACCGTGCTGCATCACTGGCAACACATCTGTGGGTCAGGTATCGTCTGGTCCTGACATCTGTAGGTCAGGTGTCGTCTGGTCCTGGCAACATCTGTAGGTCAGGTATCATCTGGCCTTGACGTCCCCTTAGACTGTTCTGCATCACTGGCGATTCCCTGTTAGGTTTTGCCATCACTTTCTACACACAAAAGAAAACTAGTGCCTTCGTCGACAACTTGCCTAGTCTGACATAGTAAGTATGTCTGAAACACATCGTCCACTGGCGTGTTCTTATGCTCCCACTTTAAGCACAGTTCCGACGTCCAACTTCTTTACCTTCCCATTCCGTGAGGATTTAATCGCTTGTGACAGTCTGATTCCTGAGTAACACATTCTGGTAATGTTTGGATCAGTTCGTGTCTTAACTTCAGAGGGATCCACCAAGTTTTCAATTATTGAGATTGACATTTGATGTTTTCTGGCCAAATGGTTCCCCAATGTGGGGTTTAAATAGCTCCATCTGCTTTATTTTTGGTTTTACAATCTGGTATTTTGTTTAAGAGCACATCTAAGGGGAGCGACACACGGTGTCCTGAATTCAGCATACTAGTATTCGCTGGCATTCCCTCTGTCCCAACATTGTTACTTGTGATGGGCACCTGTGGTCATATATCGAGTCAAACCTTGTCCGCTTCCCCATCGCTATTGTGCCACCGAAATATGTAGGCTCATGCCTCCCTCTCTGTCCAATACCCCCTTCGCAATTTTCAAATCAATCCTGCTTCTGTTCTTCACCGTGATGTCTGCACACACAAGCACAGAGGCCTACACACACATATGCAGTGCTGTCCCAACCCTCCCTGGCGGACGCTCCCCAGCCCCAACCTGCCGCGCTGACACCCCGGCCTGCCGGCAGTGACGGCCATGAAGCGTGTCCAGGAGATCCGGGCGCGGCGCGAGTACCAGCACATCCGCAACCGTCAGAAGGTGGGCGAGGCGATGGAGCGCGACAAGGAGCGGCGCGAGGTGGCGCGCGACATGGCGCTCATCCGGTCACCGGCGGCCGGTCTGCGCCGGCCGCTGGTCACCGTCGAGCAGGAGCGCGACGACGAGGTCGACATGGAGGAGGCGCCCGAGCGGAGGCTGCAGGACCGCGAGGAGGCCGAGAGCAGCGAGGAGGAGATGATTGCCGAGGTCGTCTCGTGATCTGCGCGGGGAGGTCGGCAGACGGCCGCGCCATCGCCCCCGTGAGAGTTCATCTGTGCGTCATGCTGGTGCTAAATTGTAGCACACATGTGGATGTATTTTATCTGATGAATACAGTCTGACATGAAAGACTCGTTACCATTGTCCATCATTGAGACGAGCGTGAAGGGCTCTCGACAGCAGGTTCACACGACTGGTCCCGGGTATCTTCAATTTGCTTATCACAACATCAGTGTCACCAAATGATATTTGTGCGATTAATCAGATGAAACGAAATCGTCTCTCTGCCTCTGAAAATGCAACATCAATCACTCAGCTTTGACTGATCACATCCCCGAACATGAAATATACGCACTTACACACTCGTACAATCGGCTTCCATTGAGAACGTCGAGTGAGACCTTCCCGTGCGTTGATCGTAATGCTGTTGTTAACCTTGGCACACTCGGCAACATTCATGGTATCACAGATGGATGTTGACGGACGCAAGGGCGTCTATCGCCCACTCGGGGTACTTTCCGTCGGAATACGTCTCCTCCATGAACGTTTGGACGAACTCCGGAAACCGGCCGTCCTTGATGCTTTCTCGTAACGATTTCATCAGTCGGAACTGGAACACGTGACACTTTTAGTGGTCTGTCACAAATAACACGATGGACTATGATGGGAGAATGGCGACGTTATTAAAATATGCGTTTTGAAAATCCTGACCAAGCAAAAACAAGCAGGACAAAATAACCGAAACATGGCGCTACATGACCATTCCTGGTCGAAACTCCCGTACACTCAAACTGACGAACCATCGGATGATCTCTACCAATAATAGTTGCATGTTAAATGCATAACACATAGTAAGGATGAGTAAACAGAAACCATGTCCTTGACCAGCAACTTCACTTTGCAATTGTTTCCAAGTTATTCGGGACATGATGCTAGATTACGCCCCGCGATGTGGTACGTTTGCCCTTGGGGAAAGAATGGATGAGATATTACAATATTTTTTTGTTGGAATACCAGCCTACAAAAAGACGATGCAAACGTTCCAGCGGAAATTGTCATCACGACTTCACGCATACCGCATACCACCAAGGTCTACATCGAAAGTATGGCAGCAAACCAACGAATCCATAAACAATACCTGCAATGCGATTGCTACATTGAATAGCAAGTGTAAAATATTTAAACTTTCATGACTAGATTGTCGGTTTCCCGAAATGCATAATTTTCTGCCGGTAATTTCCTTCGGATTAGGTATTTTGCTACTTATCGGCAACCTAAAAGGGGATGCCCAATATTAAATATTGTTAAGCACAACCTGGCTAGGTTTCAGCTACGCCAGTGCGAACCTGGTATAACAGCAATGAGCGCAACAAATTATCATGCATATCTGACATTGGGAAGATATGTCTCTCTTACGGAAGGAAAATGGTGTAGTACCCCTCCACACTGACACGATCAAGGGGCTTTCCGGCCATTCCCCAAGCGACCACTTTTTTGGCAATCTACATCACCAAGCGACCGATTTTCGAGCAGTCATTTTTTTAACTATCAGATTGATCGAAATCTAAGACATTTCATGAAGGTTTATATGTTGACATTTTATTATTTTAGGTTTCAGGTTCATGTTTTACAAGGAAGGCACGAAGTTATTAAATTTGCTCCCCAAACGAGATGGAAACTAGTTTCTGCATCTGCTTTTCAGTCTATGTTCTTGAACATTTTGAGCATACCGGTTACTTGGTGTTTTAGACTATTTTCGTCCTGACCTACCTGATAGGTGATGTTGTGCACGGTAAGCAGGTGGCAGGCGGCCGTCTCCACAGTCACCACAGAATGCAGGTAGGCACGACTGAAGCGGGCGCACGTGCTGCACGGACAGGTCTCGTCCACGGGGCCGAAGTCGCGCGCGAACGCCCGCTGCTTCAGGTTGAGCTGGCCGCCCTTGTATAACGCGCAGCCGAACCTCTGTCGACAGGAGACGGGCGGGACGGTCTGATCTCAACCCCTCAGCGCAAACGGTCCCTCGCGGACCTCTGAACGTGGTCGCCTGAAGGGCCCCTCGGACCGCCAGGGTGCTGCCCCCTTCACACCTGGCTACACCGCTGGCACTTCACACCTTTGGGGGTAGTACGGCAACTGCAGTGTATCAAATAATCATTTCCATAAATATT
Source organism: Ashinkailepas kermadecensis (assembly GCA_034440615.1). Taxonomy (NCBI): domain Eukaryota; kingdom Metazoa; phylum Arthropoda; class Thecostraca; family Neolepadidae; genus Ashinkailepas; species Ashinkailepas kermadecensis. The sequence continues at coordinate 12,078 of JAOTOM010000792.1, forward strand.
CCACAAGAAATAAAATCAATATTCTTTTGGCATCACACAAATTATTTCCCTGTCTGTTCGAAAATTCAATGAAGTGTGCAATTCCTTAGTCTTGTAAAAGAGTACAGAAACGAAAACTGGGTCGGTACTATGTGATTATCTCGTGTGTTGATGTCCAACAATATTGGTGTCTTCGTTCACATTATTTGCTCAGTGACCACTGCTTGAGCCGCAATTGCAAATGCAATATTCTAGGATAACATGGGATAAACATTCGTGGCGAACTATGGAGCAAGTGGATGCCATTTTCACCAATCATGGAACTCATGCTATAGCCACACATTTTTCGTCTTAAATAGAAAAGGCAGTGTTGGGTGAAAACGCGCGATGCTCACAGCTATTACTAAAGCATACCAAAGTGACAACGTGCATTCTTCAACACATCTCTGAGAAGCGCCTTTCTTGCTCTTTCTTCCTTTCCTGTTTTATCTGGTGATCTCGAGTAAAATAATTTTTCCCACACATGAACTAGGGGAGATAAAACAGTAATTGTATGTAATGGCCTTCAAACGAATTCACCTTACTACGAGGGTGGATGTATCAGAAAGTAACTGCAGACACGCTTCAAAATTAATCAGTTGAATTATTGATGCAAAATACCGAATTATGCGAGTTAGTATACACCATTAATCTGATTGCCACCCAGTTTGTTCTGGGAATTATACTGGAAAACAACAGGTCCGCTTGTTCTGTACGCCCGCATGAAGCGCTACCTGGCCGACTAACACCACCGCAGCGTGGTGCGTGTCTGCGCCGGCGAGCCACTGACCGCCGTGCGGGTGGGGTAGACGCAGTCGAACATGTCACAGCCGAGGGCGCTGCACACCACCAGGTCGGTGGCGACGCCGACGCCCATCAGGTAGCGCGGCTTGTCGCGCGGCAGGCCGTCCGTCGACAGGCGAACCATCCGCCAGAACTCGCGCTTCTCCTCGCCGCCGCTGTCGCACACCGGCACAGTGTGGCGCGCAGTCGCCCGCGGGGAGGAGGAAGGCGGGGGGGGGGGGGGGGGGGGGGCTGGGGGAGGGGAGGGGGGGGGGGGGGCGGCACTGTGTCGGCGCCGACAGTCGCCAGCGGACAGGGACGACACGGACGGACACGGTACGGAGGGTGGTCACACCGGCACAGTGTCGGCGCCGACAGTCGCCAGCGGACAGGGACGACACGGACGGACACGGTACGGAGGGTGGTCACACCGGCACTGTGTCGGCGCCGACAGTCGCCAGCGGACAGGGACGACACGGACGGACACGGTACGGAGGGTGGTCACACCGGCACTGTGTCGGCGCCGGCAGTCGCCAGCGGACAGGGACGACACGGACGGACACGGTACGGAGGGTGGTCACACCGGCACTGTGTCGGCGCCGGCAGTCGCCAGCGGACAGGGACGAAACGGGGGGAGGGGGGGAGCACGGTAGTGTCGGCGCCGACAGTCGCCAGCGGACAGGGACGACACGGACGGACACGGTACGGAGGGTGGTCACACCGGCACTGTGTCGGCGCCGGTCGCCGCGGACAGGGGGGGTACGGGGGTTGTACAGGGGGGGGGGCGGCACTGTGTCGGCGCCGGCAGTCGCCAGCGGACAGGGACGACACGGACGGACACGGTACGGAGGGTGGTCACGCCGTCGGTCCCCGGCCACGGCCGGGTTGGTGCTGCAGCGGCGCGTGAGCCCCCGACTCACACCGCATGGGCGCAAAATGACCACTGCAGTCGACGCGCCCTAAAGCACAAATCCACCACCACCGACTCACACCGCGCTCGCTGTTCGTCGTGGCGTCCGCAGACGGAGCGGAGCCGGTCGGGCGCGCTTCCACACACAGCTGAATGGTGGGCGTGACAACAAGGGGACGCACGAGGTCTCGTGCACATGGCTGACGCATCTGGGACGAACCGGTCCCGCTGCAACTGCACTGATGGTTATAGTTTTGTGAGGCAGACCGCAGATAAATTTCAAGGTAATGCAAATGTATATGTAAATTATGTAAATCAATTATGTAAATCTGAGATCACCTTCCAAAAACTGGATTTGTTCAACGTGTGACAGGGTTTGGGCAACAGCATGGATGCAGACTAGGACTTTCAGAGCTAGAAGATATTGAGAAAGTCCAAAAGTAGTTGCTCTACTTTTGCCAGATGAGCAAAAACGGACGGGACCGTGGTTGCTTCGGCATTTATTCCAAAATTAAGAGCATGGATAGTAACACTGTCATAGCCCCCGCATAAGCTGATCCTGCAAATGTCCATGCATACTACATGATGCCATTGCAGTGATAAATTATTCGTGAAATAGGACGAAATATACCACTTTCTGAACACTGAATTGACATCCCTCCCAACCGAGTATCGACATCGTGCCTCGTGGTGAGTCCTTATGCAGTCTTCATATATAATTTCTAACAGTATCTTGTTGATAAGCAGCATGCTGATTCTTACTAGTTCAGATTGTGATGCACAAACATCTCTTAGCACAATTCCAGTTAATATGATTACCTATGGTGTGGTCTGCTATACAATATCAGTTGATAAGTATAGGCGTTTTTTATCGTCATCGCTAAAATAGTTAACCCTAAATAGGTATATCAACACAAAGGAAAAAGATCGCGTATGAGTACGCTATTGGATCAGAATTGTGTTTGCAGAACTTATCAGGTATGTTAAATGGCAAGGTTTCTATTGCGAATTTCGACATCCTACTATACTCGTTTCAACATCTCACACCTAACGAAAAACCGATATTTGAACACTGCCACTGGAAAATAAATGTGCAATTGCAATACATACCAACCTTATTTATGTGCAGACGAGGAAATATTCAGCATAATTCAGCACACGAAAGTTGAACCTTTTCCATGTTTTGGGAATGAAGGAAAGGGCCCCGAAGAAAAGAAAAGGGCCCATTCCATCAATCGCAAAACATGGAAGAGGTTCAACTTTCCTGCCCACGTCCGTCCGTCGACAATCAGCTGACTGTGGTCCGTCACACGGTGTATCGATCCAATGTATCGGTCCACGCCATTAGCAGACAGCAAACCCGTCACTTGACGGACGCGGATTCGGTATTTATTGATGACTGAGACGGTACGAATCCTACTTTAGTCGTAAACATGCTTGGTGAGTGAACGAGCCCAGTGTGCCCACTAATTTTCAGTTCATCGTCCGATGTTTTGTTTGCAACTAAAGATGCATTTAAAATAACATACATAAATCACGCTTCAGTATTCTTATAGTTATAATTGAAATCAACATATACAAAAAATGTACTTGCTTGCAATGCACAATACCACTACACAGGAAACCGAAGGTGATTAGGGTCAGCCACATCGTACATGTGGTCACCAGGATGAATTGATGCGGATCAGTAAGAGTCGTGTAACCAGGACACGCATAAAGAATAAGTAGAAGTCGACAGGTAAAGTTTTCCGCGCTAGTTTCAGAAAGTGGACATACTGCACGGGCGTGTCGTCGGTGTGACTGTGCCCAGCTCCGACTGACCTCTGGGCTCCGACTGACCACGGGATTCCGACCGACCTCTGGGCTCTGAAAGACCTCAGGGATCAGACTGATCTCAGTGATCCGGCATTATTGCACTTGAAGGTGTCCACGAGATAAGCTTTATACACATTTTGCCTCCATGAAGGAACCATGGGTTAGGTTTGGTTAGGTCAGGCTTTTCTTGTAAGTTGGAAAAATTTCACCTTTAATAAATAAAAACGATCTTTTCTTCAAAAACAGACTAGGTTAGGCATAGGTTAGGTTAGGTTATTTAAGTTGAGTTTTTTAGATCATACAAATTTTAAGATTTTCCTTTCTTAATTTTTTTTATGTGAAAGGTTAGGCTGTTACATTTTTCTTTTCAGCGTTTCTTTGTAGGTTATATCACCCAACTCCAAGCCCCTTTTTGGTGTTTTTTTTTGCCTGCCAACTGACAAGTATCCATTTGCAGAGGAAATGAGCAGTCACATAATGTTAACCACAATCACAAACATCGCACTATAAAAAGAAATTCCAAGAATTAAAAAAATTATTTAAAGGGCAAACTTACCGGGGATCCGACCGACCTCAGGCCGTCGACCGGCCTCAGGACTCCGACTGACCTCAGGCCGCCGATGGCGAAGCCGGCCACCTCGCGCTCGGTCAGCTGGCGCACGCTCTCGCGACGCAGCTTGGGGTCCAGGCCGCCCTGTACGATCGGGAAGAGGTTCTGCTGGTGCGGCCTGGCGTGCGCACGGACGCAGCGGTCCAGCCAGCGCGTCGTCCTGCCCGCCACGTGCACACTCGTCAGACGCCACGACCGCTGTGCGCTGCAAACTGCAGCTTCAGGCGAGCGACAGGCCTCAGGTGGGCATGGCATGCGTAGGCTTGGTGAGGCGACGCGCACACGCCTGCACGTACACACTGTCCAGGGCGAGGCTTCTGCGCCCGGCACTGTTGCGAGCCCAGCTTGGAGTACTCAACCAGACCGGCCGTCTTTTAGGGCGACTAGCCAAGCTGGACTTTGTTTTTAGTAAAGACCGCCTCCTCGAATAGCGCGTGGGTGAGCTAATGGAATTCAGTTACTTCAGATTTGAGGGGAACACTTGGCTATGTAGCTGTTAGATTACACAGAGGGTTGAGACACGCACCATTCCCCACCCGTTCCGCCATCGAATTCAACCCTCGCGAATTCAAAGCTCTGAACGAATAATGTCGAATGATAGCCAAGACTGTGCTGTTCCAAATTCCATTAAGAAATGCTTTGGTCTTCCATGGGGGGGGGGAGTCGTGGTTATACAGCAGACGGTTGTCATTTCCATCAACTTGGATTATGCAATAATGCACAACAATACTTCATGCACATCATAACTTGGACTCCAATAAAAATGTCCAGCAATCGACGCGCCATACGTTCTGATAAACCAGACTGCTAGATCGGCAACCCGTGACGCCGAACGGCCCAATAATTAGCGGTTTTCGTAGTCGGGTTCGTGCAGCCACATCACCTGTGCATTGCCTCCTCAACTCGGGGTCCGGTAGTCGAGCTGTGTACCACGTCATCCAACTGCATTATGATGTCGGCTCCTATGGCGTTCTGAATCTCCATCGAGTGCTCCGGAGTCAGCATACATTCAGAGCCTGATGACACATGCAAACTATGTCATCGTACATTCACAGAACTTGGAGCACATGTGACAAGCTGTAAACCACTAATCTAAACCAAACGTGACACATACACACTGCCTAAGCACACGCTTCCTGTCTTCTCCACACATTCACTGACATATTGTGTTAGCAAACTGTACCTCCGGCCATATAGCAACATGCAGATTCGAAACAGCGCATCAGCTACAACTGAAAATTATCAGTCCTGATTGTGGCTTGTGTCACATCCCCGCAGTGGTGCATTTCGTGATCAATTCGATGACCATATTGTGACTTGTGACAGTAACGCCAGCCACAACCCACCCACACCTTCCATGCACGTGCAGCCCCGCAGGTGCAGCCCACGACGCACCATCGTAGGGCGAGCGGAACTTGACGCCTTGCTCGGTGATCTCTGCCAGCTCCAGCAGCGACACCATTTGAAAGCCGCCCGAGTCCGTGAGGAGCGCTCGACGCCAGCCCATGAAGCCGTGCAGACCGCCAAACTTGCGCAACAGCTGTGGCCCCTGAGGGTCGCAGTCACGCTGTGAGTAACAGACCGCCAAACTTGCGCAACAGCTGTGGCCCCTGAGGGTCGCAGTCGCGCTGTGAGCAACAGTTGGTACACTTCATAGTCACAGGAAGGGCGTCATGAACTGCTCCCGCTCCTGGCGGTCACAGCCGTGCCGTTGGGAATGATGCCCGAAAATGCATGATCCAAGCGAAAAGTTGAAAAATGAGTGAACACAGTGCATACCCGCTACACATACATCACAGTAGATCAGCGACACGCGTAGCTCTAAGAGTGTGAAATGCCCTTCGTTCAAATGTCATTGTGCCAGCATTGATCAATCTAGGAAGGTTTTGTGCCAATGAGAAATACGCACATGCAGTACTCTTACTAAACCAAGTCCTGGACTTGATGTGACACTTTAAAGGAAAGAAGGGACAGCATTCATTGTTCAGGAAGACCATTTGTCCAAATGTATACTCCTAACTATTTGCATAGCCATACAATTTTGAAGATGAGAAATGATGTTATTGTAGGGCTTAATATCGTCCAAGTAATACAAAGTGAAATGAAGATATGCAGAAGCATACATATTAAATATAATGGTTAGAAACGTAAGCACACAGCGGTGGGCAAGCATCCACATATATAGGAGGATGTATGCTACGTTTAAAATTGTTCCGTCACGGTCAGCGCCATCGGGTTAATGGTAAATTATGTTCTCCAAAGGTTGGAACGATCCAGCATTTCAATGGCTCCGATACAGTGTAGTCATATATCCCTGCAAGACAATTCGAAATATAAACGATAAGCATCCTCAACAATTCAATCACCATTCGGTTTCACTTCAAAATGGAATGCCCGTTTGGCTTGCCTTGAGATTGATAGCGTTGTCCTATGCTTAACGACATAGGCGGTGCCAAGGGGTGACGGAAAATCGTGCCCTCGTAAACGTCGTGAAGCTTAACATTACGCCTATATGCGTTGCATGGCAAGAATAAACCCAAAAACGATCATGCCCCTCCCCCATCCAGCCCGTGCACCGACGGATACCCAACAGATCAGATAGTTCATATTCGACACCGATATTCGATTTGACATACTTTCATGTCAGCATAAGCATTTGCGACACCAATGATATGGGGGGGGGGGGGGCTGGGAGGATGGAGGGTTTTAGGTTGACTTTTCTATGTAATGTCATATGCATAAACCTAAATTTCAGGAAGTCTGGGGAATGCGTCCCCTTGTCCCCCACTTCCGCAACGTCCACACACATCAAGCACGCAGCTACAAAAGAAAAACCGTACTTACTGGTCTGGTGCCTAGATGGTATGTGTTCCCCAGCATAATTTGGCAGTCCAGATCTGACAGCTGCTCCGGAATCAGACCCTTCAAAGTGCCCTGCCGTCACACAAGGTGCCCTGCCATCACACAAGGCGCCCTGCCGTCGTCACACAAGGCGCCCTGCCGTCACACAAGGCGCCCTGCCGTCACACAAGGTGCCCTGCCATCACACAAGGTGCCCTGCCATCACACAAGGTGCCCTGCCGTCACACAAGGTGCCCTGCCGTCACACAAGGTGCCCTGCCGTCACACAAGGTGCCCTGCCGTCACACAAGGTGCCCTGCCGTCACACAAGGTGCCCTGCCGTCACACAAGGTGCCATGCTATCACAAAAGGTGCCCTGCCATCACACAAGAACACTGTGATTCAGCTATCAGATGAATAGTCCACACTGGTCCACAAAGTGCCCTGCCATCACACAAGAACGCTGTCATTCAGCTATCAGATGAATAGTCACACTGGTCCACAAAGTGCCCTGCCATCACACAAGAACACTGTCATTCAGCTATCAGATGAATAGTCCACACTGGTCCACAAAGTGCCCTGCCATCACACAAGAACACTGTGATTCAGCTGTCAGATGAATAGTCCACACCGGTCCGATAGTGAGTGCATAGGATGCCGATATGCATGGGCAATGTAACATTTTGTTTTCATTTGCAAGCCATGTTGGTTCAGCAAATTCAACGGACGGATTTTGCCTCGTTGACTCGAAGCACCGTTTCCAGTAGATTAAAGAAAAACAATATATAATCCATTGACGTTCACTTCAATTATGAAATATTAGTATGACATATTAGGTTAATAAATCACCTGATCGTCATTCTGCGTCCACAATGGGTCGCTTAGCGCGACCTCATTATCGCCAACGTCAAATACATTGACGCTTCTGTTCCTGATTATGGTAGCATGTCCAGGCTGCTTTCAAGATCCGGCTTGCTGTGTTTTGAACTGCTGAGACAATTCAGCCCTACTTCCATCTAATTGTTTTAGCATGATTTTTGTGCGGGGATGGCGCGAATTCGGTAAACAACTGCTTTTTCTCTAGAATGGCATAGTGTGTGACCGCAATGTCACGCACGAATGCTTCAAGCAATCCCAAATTACATAGTCAAGCGGCATAATTCGGTACGAGGGTGTAGCTAGGGATCACACAAACTGGGGACCTTTTTCTTCTATTCTGCCAGCTAGCCACTTATAGTTTGAAAACGTCTTGAGAATTTAAACGTCACATAATGGTCTAAGTTCCCAACATAGGAATTGATTGTTTTTAACAATGCCAAGCAGGAACTCATTGAGGCACCTGCAATCGGGAAGTTTTTGCATATTTGTCATGGAAATACAGATAGAATAAAAACAGCAACCCTTATGTCATACCTAACATTAGGATTATAGTATATGCAGAGTTAATACAAACCAGTGTCGTGAAATTCTGAAAGTTGGGTGCAAACTGATACTTAATGACAATTTATTTGACATCACTTTTTCTTTTTGACATCATGAAGTGCTGCTTTTGCTTTTTATTGCAGGTTGCCAGTGACATTTGGGTCTTTGAAAGCATGTACGGTTTCTCACAGCAGCACTACCAACTGGAAAAGGTCACAGATATACTACTAACATCATTACTATCATCAAACCATCAACAAAGGCCATACAAATCACTCAGTAGGCATTATCAATATACATTTGCAACTATTTTTAACATCAGCTGGCCTTTTTAACATAACCCACTCCCACCTCCACTCCACAACAAATCAATTTCAAGACACTGACATAAACATACACACAAACACACAAATGGTTCTGCTCATATATCTAACTAGCTCACAGAGTGAAATCATAGCCATTTCTTACAATGGACATTGACAAAGTGAGTCAGTTATGTGCCATTTTGCTATGCTCAACAGCACATGCTCTTAGTGCCTGTAGACATTGGTGCTGTGTATGCTGCACAGTCTGATGGTGGAACAACTTGGGTTAGCTCTAAGGGTTTTGTCCTTGTCAAAAAAAGAACTGTGTCTGAAAGACAATCAATTTCACACCAATTTAACTGAACTCAATTTCTAAGTTTTGCTACTGGATCATACACATGCAAAATGGCTTGCCTTTTCATAATCTATACTTAATTTTGGTACTGAAAAGACAGATTGCCATCACCAACATCATGGCCCATTAATCGGACCATTTGTGTCTATTGTGTGCACTAGGTTTGTATTGACAGTAAATATTCACCTTTAAATGTTGCACAATGCCTTTGATGTAATTTAGAACTACATCCCTGTAACGTGTGGTTATGCATAGGTAGAATTACATATCTATGTCAAGGATATCAACTCCCACCTCAACAGAAATGCTACATAGAGCTACTTCAATAATCACAGCATTGAATATGGAAGTAACTTAAGTGAAAGGCCTGGCCTGGCCAATTCTGTAACGTGGCTTTGAAGTCATCAGCTTTAGAATTGTGGGTCCTCTGAATTCTTTCCTTGAAGTTTTGTTTCATGGCCATGGCCACATCCATGAATATGTGGTATTATGCACGTGGGCTATCTAGCATATGGGCTAGCACTGAAGTAAATAGCCTTGAGCAGGACCTTTGCTATGCAAATGCTTCTATGAATGTTGCACTATAGATGATACACTTTTTTCTGCATTTAATTCTGCATCACAGATTGTTGGTGCTACTTACCTAGTAGATACATTGGTTGGTACCTCATACTAACCTGAGTTCCCACAGGCATGAAGACTGGAGTGTCCACTGTGTGGTGGGGGAGCTCCAGGTGGCTGACCCTTGCTTTACTCACAGAACATTCTGAGATAATCTTAAAATTGAGGGCATGCTTTGCAAACCTAGGCTGAGTCATATTGTCTGCAATTAAAAACGATCAACCTTGTGGAAAGCAAGCAGAGTGCCAGTTACCTGTGACCTGAAATGAAAGATGGAAATGAATAAAAGCTTGATAATAGCAGTCTGCAAAAGCATCTCACAAGCTTGCACAATTGCCATTCCCCACATCATTGAAGTCCCATGCAGAAATAAGGTAAATAAGCCATTACAGGTAAACTTTGATTATTTAATTGTTAATTAAAGCTGAATTAAAGTCTCGAATTGAAATCCATTGACAGAACTTTATAATTTTGGTTACAATTATGTTCAAGACATGTTTGTCCTGTACCCAGCATGATTAATTGAGTCTCCAGAACTGGAAAAGGCTATAATTAGCATGATCTGACATGCAATATATATATATATATATATATATATATATATATATATATATATATATGTGTGTGTGTGTGTTCATAAGAGTGCATATCAGGGTTAAAATAATGGCTTTTCGTTAGGTGAGATGTCGAAACGAGCACAGCAGGATGTCAAAATTTGCCATGAAATTAGTGTCATTTAAAATGCTTTTGATGTTTTTCAGACTAAACTTTGAGTCAATAGTGTAGGTACTTATGACTGGACCTTTATCATTTGTTGTGAGATTCATAGTTTAAGAAGAGCTATATTTGGGATAGGGAGAATAATAAATATGCTATAAACTGATATTGTATGCCATATCACATTATAGGCCATTCCTTTACCTGAAATTGCATTGGAAAAATGTTTGTGCATCACCATTCCTTCCGAGAGCATGCGCATGCTATTTATAAACGAGGTACTGTTAGAAAGGAGACATGCAGACTTGATAAGCATTCATCAAGGAGCAGGATGCCAATACTTCTTGGAGAAGGATGTGGATTGAGTGCTCAGAAAGTGGTATATTCTGCCCTATTTCATGAATAATTTATCACTGGTGCATATTAACACCAATAATGGCAGATAATTGACACAATATATTAAATTGTATTTTTGGTTGTCAGGAATGGATGCATCCAAATGTGCACAAAGTATGAAGGAACATTTGATCATTGTATGCTTTTAAGGAAAAGATATGGCATAATAATGATTCCAATATAAAATAATGTTTTTGTTTGCATGGAGTGCTGAAGCAGAGAACCAATAAAGTGAAATAAATGCACATTAACATAATCTCTTTAGCATTGAATGTCAGGTTGATGTCATCTTTACTGAACTAAACTATTGATATTGATGACATATTGACATTATGACAATATATTCATATGGATGATGATATTCTGACATGGGTAGGTATTGAATGTAACATTAAGTTTCTTAAGCTAATATTTTCCCCTTCAATACTCAAAGAATTAGGCCACGATGTCATAGTTTTACTTCATGATGTTGAACTTTAAATTATGGTATTATTGTGATTTAAGGTACCCATGAGATAAGTTTTACACATTTTACCCTCATAAAGCATACAAGGTGGTTAGGTTTGGTTATGTTAGGTTAGGGTTGGTTGAAAATTAGAAAACAATTAAAAAAAGTTGTGGATATTTTTTGTTCATTTAGCTTTTCTTCAAAAATGGTTTGGGCTAGCTTAGCTTGGGTTAGGTTAAGTTTTTTTATTTGAAATTTTGAAAGCCAAAAATTGGAAATTTTCCACAAAAAAATAATTTGCTTTCTTGCATGGAAGGCTAGGCTAGGGTAGGTTAGGTTATGTTACATCATTCTTTCTTGATTTTGAACATTACCTTTTATGCTATGTAACCCAACTCCAAGCCACTTGTTGGGTGTTGTTTTTCCGGTAAATTTGTCTTAAAAGGTGTTTTGGGAATTTTTTTCTTTTTCTTCAGAATATCATGTTTATGAACGTGATTCGTAAGATGCAATCATTCGTTTTCTCAGTAAATGCTTACGTCTCGGTTAATCTTAGCAATAATATATATAATGCACCATATATGCCACACCGCTGTTGTTTGTTGCATAATTTATCCATCCCTCACCTGGCGCTTCTCAGACGTGATTAAAGGGACATTCAACACTTCACGCAGTTGATTCAACACTTTTTCACATCGAAAATATTTCATTTCCGCCTCTTTGCCACATAGATGACACACTACTATTCCACCACAATGCCGAAAAAACTAAACACACAGCACGGCTAACAGCAGGCTTCTGCTCGGTCTCGTCTTGCCTCACGACTTCCAACAAATAGCATAATTCATAATTAAATAGGAAAATCTAACCTAACCTAACCTAACATAACATAATACAATCTACTCTTATCTAAACTAATATAAACTCATATTTTAATTAAAAAACACAAGCGTAATGTTTATCGTGACTGACAGCGAAGTGATATTTAAAAGTCGGCTTCTACTCGGTCTCGTCGTCTTTCCTCACGACTTCCAACAAGCAGTATGATAATTAATAATTAAATAGGAAAACCTAACCCAACCTAACCTAACGTAATACAATCTTCTCTTATCTAAACGAATATAAACTCATATATTATTATTTAAAAACAAGCGTAATATTTATCTTGACATTATTCGTACATCACGGCCGCAAGCCGTGCTCTGCTTAGTTTTTTTTGGCATTCTGGTGGAATAGTAGTGGTGTGTCATCTATGTGGCAAAGAGGCAGAAATTAAGCATTTTCAACGTGAAAAAGTGTTGAATGAACTGCGTGAAGTGTTGAATGTCCCTTTAATCACATCTGAGAAGTGCCAGGTGAGGGATGGATAAATTATGCAACAAACAGCGGTGTGGCATATATGGCGCATCATAGATATTATCGCTAAGATTAACCGAGACGTAAGCATTTACGGAGAAAACTAATGATCGCATCTTCCGAATCATGTTAATAAACATCATATTCCAGAAAAAAAATCCAAAAATTCCAAAAACACCCTTTAAGACAAAAATACTGTTTTTCCTCCCAACTGAAAAGTATATATTTGCAGGAGAAATACTTGGTCACATTTGTTCAGCACTTTCATAAACATTGCATTAGAAAAAGAAATTCCAAGAAATTACAAATTACCTTGAACTTCAAATTTAACAAAATTACCTCATTGGTTGGTATGTTCAGAAATCATTCAATGATATACCTATCTCAGTTCATTGCCATACAAAACACATCTCCATTAGCTTTCCTGGTCTTCAACCCTGCCAAGACAAGGTTCAATATATTATTTTTATTCAAAGCCTGATACTGAATTTCAAGAAAAATATTACATAAATATGCTTCTAACCACGATTAAATTGTGTGGCCATTCATTTCCACAGCAAACACCACTGAAGTTATTGAAATTATTCAGAAATTCAAGAAAAACATTAGCCAAATCTGTTTTTAACTTGCTTCCAAACAAAAGATGTTGGACTGACATGTTGGACTGACAAAAGATGTGACCCAGTGTTCGGAAAGTATTTGCCGCAGCACTTCCAAGGCCAAGAACCCTCGACTCGACGCCTTCTGCCGGGCGACATGTTGATTTGGGAAGCAGGTGTTAGGCGGGTGAGTGGCGAGCGAGGTAGAGAGAGAGAGAGAGAGAGAGAGAGAGAGAGAGAGAGAGAGAGAGAGAGAGAGAGAGAGAGAGAGAGAGAGAGAGAGAGAGAGAGAGAGAGAGAGAGAGAGAGAGAGAGAGAGAGAGAGAGAGAGAGAGAGAGAGAGAGAGAGAGAGAGAGAGAGAGAGAGAGAGAGAGAGAGAGAGAGAGAGAGAGAAAAGGAGAGAGATATAATTATCATATGCTGGGACGACCCAGTCCTCTTCCTCCTCCATAGTGACGCTCGAGTACTGCCTGATATGTTTCTGGACGAAAGCCCCTTTTCCCTGTTTCCTGACCCAGGAAAAGTCGGCTCAAGTCGTGTAGTGTGCCCCCTCCCCCAATCATTTAGCTGCCCTGGACCCGTGTTTATTCTTCGCTCCCATGAGACCAAGCGGGTCGCCGCCTGTAATGGAACCCGTGATCCCTTTCTGCGTGAAGGAAGAATGATAACCTGACCCCTGTAATTCGTTTTTTCCAGGCCCGTTTAAAGCTTACCCTTTTGTGAATAATTGCCTACACTGCCACGTTGCGCTGGTCTCTACGTCGGAAGTGCCCGGAAGTTTAGTGAGCATGGGAGGATGAATGTTCGTGACTCAAAGCTGAGTGAGTATGGAAGGGCTGCACGTCATTTAACGCCTGGTTGCTATTTCATTCTTGATAAATGCCATGAATGAATCTTGTGCGGTTACTCTTGTACGCTCAAACGCACTGGAATGGCAGATCTCTGATAAACAAATGTCCATGTTATGCGATACTCCCGTTCACTACTGACTATTTGGGTTAACGGTAATGGTCTGTTTCCTCCACAAGGGTTAATGAACCCTTGGCTTAGTGGCACCGACCGCTCGGCTGCCTGTGTGCTGGGGAACAGGTGTTGACGTGTGATTAGAGTGCGAGGGAGAGAGGGGGGGGAGAGAGAGAGGGAGAGAGAGAGAGAGAGAGAGAGAGAGAGAGAGAGAGAGAGAGAGAGAGAGAGAGAGAGAGAGAGAGAGAGAGAGAGAGAGAGAGAGAGAGAGAGAGAGAGAGAGAGAGAGAGAGAGAGAGAGAGAAAGAGAGAAAGACGGAGAACAGAAGGGCAGAGGGACAGTGGGGAAAGAGGTATTCCCACCTTGTCTGTTTGCGCATTTTATTCGCTGAGTAATGTGGGATCCCAGCGGATCTACGTTACTTTCATTCTCCCATGGAAAGAAGGGGGTTTATTTGACTGCAGTGAGCCAGAAGGCCTGCACTCTTCATTGACGTCTTCCCGGAACCACGTGGCTCCTCAGTCACTTAAACCGGCTCCTCCGTCACTTAAATTCTTATCGGTAATGTGTGTGCGTGGCTATGTATTCTTTTCCTTCCATTCAGAGTATAAGCATTCATGGATATAAACAAAACATTCGCGTATCATCCACACCAACCTTAAACACCATGCATGTTTAAACGATATAACATTCAGGTATCCTCCACCAACCCTGAAAACTATGCTCCAAAAGAACCTTATTTGCCACAATTCGCTCCTCCATTTTTACCCTTCCCGGGGTCGACGGCTACCCATATCCCACCGCTGGCTGGGGCCATCACATATGCAAAACGACCGGTGACGGACGGGTCACATTTTTGGGCATGATGGTTCACGGGATACATTGCCACTCCTTGCTCTAGTTCACTCACATGTCTCGTAGTGGCCGCGTTGACCCGAAGTTCACAGATTTACCACAATCACTCCACTCAGCTCGCGAGCGACTCCCGAACGATTATGTTGGATGTGCGAGCTTCTCGGCGATTTCGTCGAATGTTCCTCCTCCGTCGCAGCCGTGGGTGGTCCGCCTCCGGCGGCTGCCTTGGGTGATGTGTCCCGACTCCTCCGGGGTGGCCCGCCTCCGGCGGCTGCCTCGGGTGGTGTCCGCCGACGACTGCCTTGGGTGATGTGTCGACTCCTCCGGGGTGGCCCGCCTCCGGCGGCTGCCTCGGGTGGTGTGTTCGCGACGACTCCTTGGGTGATGTGTCCTTTCGACTCTCCCGGGGTGGCGCTTATAAATGCGCCTGTTATCAGACAACGCACGTCAGGCTCTTTGTGCCCCGTGGCCTGGCTGGTGGCTGATGGTGCCGGCTGGTGACGCTGGTGACTGGTGATTGGTGACTGGTGACTGGTGACTGCCGACTGCCGGCCGCTGATTGGCGGTTGGCAGTTGGCAGTTCCTGAGCGGTAGCTGTTTCCAGGTTACTGGGTCAGGCTGATACCCGTGGCTGGGCGGAAGTCACTACTTGCATTCGCGGCAGCTCCAAGTGACCGCTATTGACTGTGTGGGCGTATCGGCGACGAGTAGGCTTGGTGTTTGCGCTGGCTTTTCACAAATTTCTCCGCACCTGCCACGGGTTTCCGGTGGCTGGATTTCTCGTGTCGGGCCGCCGCATGGCGACTGCGTGAAACGCCGTGTTAAAAATGTAAGCCTTCTTACACTATTCTACAATACCATATTACTCGCGGCAGAAAAACACGTACCCAAAACTCGCCGACCATCCGACCGTAAACACGTGCCGTGGTGGAACGACGAGTGCCAACGAGCCGTCGCCTTGCGACGGCGGGCTGAGCGGAAATTTCGTAAAAACCTCACCGTACAAAACATGGTAGAAGCCCGCGAGGAAAAACTACGTTGTCAGCAAATTATCCTTTCGACCAAAAACGCAGCTGGCAACTCTACTCCGACACATTCAACCGAACTACCCCCAGCTCCCAAATCTGGACTCAAATTAGCTCCTTCACCAATGGCAGAGCCCCACACCGCGCATTCCCACAACTGACAATTAATCAACAGAAAATAACAGAACCTACAGCCGTCGTGGAACACTTCGCCACCTATTACTCTGACATATCTTCCAACGCTCAATACTCACAGCACACCACCTCATTCCTCCGCAACACTCTTGCCGCTTGTCACTTTGGCTCCGACAACTCTGAGCCCTACAATGCCCTCTTTACCCTCCATGAACTAAATGTATCCCTCTCCAAAGCAACAAATACAACTGTTGGACCTGATCGACTGGCATATCCCTTCTTTCAAAACTTCTCTGATCATGGCAAAGACAAACTCCTCTCGGCACTAAATCAATTATGGACTGACGATTCTTTCCCAGCCTCCTGGTCTACCAGCACTATCATTCCTATCGCCAAACCTTTCAAACCTCGACACCTCCCCTCCAGCTATCTCCCTATATCTCTTACTAGTTGCGCTTGCAAAATATTTGAGCGCATTGTCAATGGACGAATCAGAGTCTATCATGAAAACAACAAAATTATCTCCCCTTTTCAGAGCGGCTTCCGACCCAAGCGAAACACCGCTGACAACCTGAACTCAACTCGAAATTGTAGACTCGATCCAGCGTGGTTTCGCGCAAAAATCCAAAACTATCGCCCTCTTTTTAGATCTAAAATCCGCATTTAATAAAGTACATAGCTCTGCCCTTTTAATTAAATTGCACCGAATTGGTATCAAGGGCAGAATGACCACCTTCATGGCGAACTTTCTCAAAAACCGTTCCTTTGTCGTCCGCTGCGGCAACATCTATTCCCAGCCACACACTCTTGAGCAAGGCGTGCCGCAAGGCAGCGTCCTGTCACCAACCTTATTTCTCATTATGATTAACGATGCTTTAGACCAATTTCCCCTGATCTCTCCCCTTCTAAAATATTATATATACGCCGATGATTTAGCCATCTGGTGTACCCATCCATTAGTAGACACGGCTAACCATTACATACAACTCGCCATGAACCACATTGATTCATGGTGCTCCCTCTGGGGGCTACAGATCTCCCCCACTAAATCTGTCACAATGCGCTTTTCCAGGCTTCCCAGATACATTCCCATACTAAACCGCTCCGCTATCGCGATGAAATTATCCCCCTCCAAACCTCCTTCAAATATCTCCGAGTTATCCTAGACAAAGGACTCTAATTTGGCCCCCATATTACCTATGTTAAACAGCTCTGCACTGTTCGTCTTAATATCCTGCGCTGCATCTCCGGGCGCGACTGGTGTGCAGACAGGACTACCCTTAGTAAAATATACATTGCACTGATTCGTTCAATCCTGGAATACAATGCGTTTATCTTCGATCATATATCCCCCTCACTCACCAAATCACTATAGTGATTTGGTGAGTGAGGTGTGTGTGCATTCTGTAGAATGCACACAAAATCACGCACTCCGCCTCATCACCGGAGCACACCGCACCACACCTATCACCAGTCTCCGGGGTGAGGTCAATCTCCCTAGCCTACAACACCGCAGAACACTACAACTCGTTCGGTACCACTTCAGAACAACAACACAACCCAATCACCCCTCCAATGTTGCATGGTCTAAACCCCCGGTTCGGCTCTCCAAAAACAAAAATAAATACAGCATTGCTATTCACTTGAAGCAAGTTCACAAATCTCAAATCTCAAAGATCTAACCCCTGACCGAACTCCCCCCCTTCTGCCATTCTGGCACATGAAACATCCCAAACTCGAGTATCTCTTTCGGCACAACAAAACCCTACTTACCCCCATCGATGTTAAAGTCAAATTTTTTTTAATATCAAGAGGCCCACCCACAGCACACATTCTTTTACACTGACGGCTCCCGTACCAGCAATGGTACGGGCGCCGCCTGGTGCGGTTGCCCCGACACCGGCCAAATCAAATTAACAGTACATCATTCGGTATACACAGCAGAATTAGTCGCCATACTCACTTGCCTCCAACACATCATAGCACGACACATCACTACCCCTACCACAATCTGCACTGACTCACGATCCTCCGTTGACGCCCTCGCGGCCATCCACAACACCACACACCCCACTCTCCACGCCATCCGACACCTCTATCATGACAACCACGCACACCTACAGCTCACTCTTCTCTGGATCCCTGGACATAGGCGGGTATCCCGGGTAACGAACGCGCGGACGGCCTTGCAAGGGCGGCAATAGACCTCCCCCAGGATAATCATGCCCCAGTACCACCCGGTGATCTCCTTACTATAGCCATTATGTTATTCCACAAATATTTCCAGGCCTGCTGGTGACACGACACTACACACCTACACACTATCAAACCCACACTCTCCAACTGGCCCTCTTTCCACCAACACTCCCGTTTGAGTGAGGTGGTACTCGCCAGACTACGCCTCGGACACACCAACTTAACACACAATTATGTTTTTCACCGATCACGTCGGCCCCCGATCTGCACCACATGCCGAGTTCGCATCACTGTCGCCCACGTTTTACTCACATGTCCAGCATATGCTCCTCATCGCCGCGCTATTTTCCACTATTTCAACTGCGACCATATGCAGATATCGCTCCGGGCACTCCTCGGGAATGACCACCCAGCACTCCTCGATCTGCTCCTCCGGTTTTTAGACAATACCAAGCTTTCCGAACTGATTTGATTTCTCTGTCACACGTTACCCGGCTCCACCTGATTTGATGAGAAGTTGATGGATATATAACACGCGTTACACCCTAGGTTAGCTGTATGACTGCGTTACACACGTGTTCCTTTCCGTCGTCGAAAAACACACACATATAGGATATTTTACACTAGGTATGAAGAGACTGATCCAATTTGGCAAAACGGACGGTTCTCATTATAAATTGCGCTTAGTTTTTTACCTACGGGTTTTCCAAGCTGCTTGGCTTTTCCCCTTCTCAGGTTTTCCCAAGCTTTAACTCAAGCATGCACCTACACATACAAGGTCGGGCCCGACGCCTACGACTCGCCCTGGGCGCCGGGCCTCCGCTTCGCCTTTCAGGTCACAGGTGGGCAGTAGAGCCTCTCTGCAGGTTACGATGCTGTCCACCCTCCAATTGTTCTTCTGATTGTCGTGTATGTATGTATGTATGTCCGTGTATGAACCTGTATGCTATGTATGTATCGCCCTTTACGCCACGTTCTTTGTTTGCCGGCGTCTCCTCTCTCCTCTCTTGCTTCTTTGATATAACCGGATGCCACATAAGCCGGATGAACGTAACCATTTCTTTAACGTAACAAATCTCTAGCGGATGGCACTTTGATTCTGCTAAAGATGAAAAAAGAAAAGAAAAAAAGACTCCCCTCCATGGTCTTGAAGATACCCAAGGACACCCAGAGTCACGTTTGTTCAAGATATATCAATATATGCGCAGGGGAATGCAACCTAAGACTATAAAGCCTTGCGATAATGCAAATTTGTTGCCTCTCAAGACACAACTCTCCACCAAAGCGAAAACACAACTATGGCCAAGGTTCATGTCATTCAAGAATGGTCTGGAAGCAGAAATTTTTAACGTTTGCTGATTTGCCATTCAAAGATTTTGTGACGACAGATAGCCTGTGAAGCCCTTGATTGCCTAGATTGGCTTCTAGTATTTTTGGTGATTCTCTTGCATATGTATTTTCACTTGATAAATGATCGAGTAGAATTTTGCGACGATCATACTCAGGTAGCTGAGGCTTGGGGGAAGGGGCCGTAAAAAATTGAGGAGAGAAAATCGTCACTTTGCAGAAATTAGGGGGGACATGTCCCCCCAGCCCTCCAGTGGTTACACCCATGCCTATGACTTAACATTAGTCCCACGACTGGCGGGACAGTAGAACACGGATGTAGGCATGGGCATGTAGGATGTAGACAGTAAGCATGGATCCGTCAATTGACAATACCCACTTGTTTGCTGGAATGAGATGGTTAAGCCCAGTAACCATCTACAACGTCGCGAAAATGTGAGCAAATCGAAAGGAATACTTGCCCCGCTTCGAGTCAGGATAGGTTCGGGTTGGTTTAGGTAGATACTAGATATAGAAGAACCGCGGTTTTGGATAACTGGTTTGTTTACATATGAGATATTTTCCATATCTGATGCACAGGTGACAAAAGGAGACAGTGCCGACGGCACATGCTCTGTATTAAATTGGAATTTGTATGCACCGAAACCCTTTTTTGTATGAGCGTGCAAGATGCATACCTGAGGAACCTGGGTCCAGCTTCATTTATGTCGTGCATGTGCAAAAAATATATAACATGCATTTCCTGGACCGCAAAATACAATGACCAGAGTCCGTTTTCTTTTTGGTTCGGGGTATGACCGAGCAACATTAGCTTAACCACTCACTTAGCTTAGCCAGAACCGCCCCTGCTTGAAATACTACGTGGAATATAACTGGCCGATGCTCCTAGGGGTATATGCAGAGGTACAGCCAAGGGGCGGAGATACGCTCCTCCCCCTAAGCAACCAAAATACACCAGATCAATGGGCGCTAAATGACCTCGTAGTCGGCGCGCCCTTGAGCTTAACTTATGTATACCTAACTAACTAACACCAGATCAAACAAGTAATCATACATATTTGCACTTCGCAAAACCAGACATTTTTGGTGCGCTTCGCGCGTCGAAAGCGGTCTCGGTTTCGTTGCTGTGTTTCGTGGATCCCACTTAAGAAATCCTGGCTGCTCCACGAGCAATTTATACTTAGACATTAAGGAGGTGGTGGGCGCTGGGACGGGGGGGGGGGATTTCCGCAGCTTCAAAGCAATGTGGCTTAAAGCCGGGGACTTTTAGCCCTCGCCCTTGTGGGGACTTTTGTGACCTTCACCAGTGGAGGGGGGGGGGGGGGGGAGGGCTGGTGTTTCCAAACAAAAGTTGCTGGGGGAACGAAACAAAAAAGCGGGTTTTGTGGGGGGCGGGGTAGGACGAGATCTAGCGGTTCACACCTAATTTTTTCCATGTGAATAATAGGTAGCACTCCAGGTAGGTAAAAATCAACTTCTCGCAGAGATCGGATGTTCACAATTTGATTGTAATCGCTTTCTAAGCTGCAACAGATATATCTACACTTCTAATTATCATTAGGGTTGATGTGCTTCAGCCATTCTGCATTGCTTTCAGCGCCCAACTTCTATGACCACGTGCACACACTTCTGTTCGGTTAAGGTAACGATCGTTTATTCTGCTGACCACATCACGTGTACATAC
This sequence comes from Ashinkailepas kermadecensis, assembly GCA_034440615.1. NCBI lineage: Eukaryota > Metazoa > Arthropoda > Thecostraca > Neolepadidae > Ashinkailepas > Ashinkailepas kermadecensis. The sequence continues at coordinate 33,481 of JAOTOM010000792.1, forward strand.
TTAGCGACATTTGTATACATCTACCCATGCGTACACGGCATCGCTGAGCGATATGGATGTATTGCACGACACGGTGGTGAACACTGCATCTCAGTAACTACACATCAGCTTCTTCCCCAGTTCACAACTCCAACCAGGCCAACCATCCCACGTCAGCGCCCTATATCTCTAAATCCTAAATCTCCAGGTCTCTGCTGCATCCAGTTTGACCAACGGAGCATCGGAGAGCCTGAACACTCCCTGCCCCGTCTGTTAGATTTGGTAGGTGAGAAGCTAGCCCTGCTCACTGGCTCTGGGGTATGATTTTTTTCTCGCCCCGTCGCTACGTGCTGCACCACCCGACTTTCCTCGGCCGGTGAGTTCTGAATCGGTGGGAGCGGAACATCAACATCCTGCTGCACAGTCGCGTCGGTCTGATGCTCATCATTGGTTTGCAGTAACTCTGTGGAGTGACCCACGTCTGAGCCTGGACAAGCGGCGGCTGCACCTGAGCGCACATGGTCCAAATGACAGCGGAAGCTTTGATCATCGGAAGCTGAACGTCACACATTTGTCCCACAACTTTGGTGACAACGCCTGTTTTCCAACTCTTATCGGGATCGACACCCTGCACGAAAACAGCACCCTCCACAGAAAACTACCTCTCGGCAGATCGATTTCCTCCATGCATAAGCAATGCATGGAGGAAATGGGCGGGCCCAAATGGAAGAAGGGGAGGGACGAACTCCACAGGATCCCATATTAAAAGAAAAATTATTTGGGGATGGGGCAAAGCCAAGATCAAGGGAGGACTGGCCCCCTGAAGCGCATACAAAGCAGCACCCATGCCTAAAGCAGTCTCAGTTGTAAATAATGAACAGCTGGCACCTGCAACAGCCGCATGCCGCTACTCATCCGCTCCAGACACGTGCGACTGTGGAGCGGTGTTGCCTACGTCAGCAGATCTTCGACATACAACCGACAACAGTCTCGTGTGGTGCTAGGCAGCTAACAGTCAAACATCGTCCGACGTCAACCTTCACGGCGTCTGTGAATGGTGTTAGGGGCTGCGGCCGCACTCTCCAGCCGCGCCATCGATTCCAGCCGCCCCGTTCTCGGTCAGACCGCCTGCTTTGACCCACCACCTCGTGGGCTGACCACCTCTCGGCCGGTCTGGCTGACCCACTGATTTCCTCATTGCGTGGCACGCACGCGGCTCTGATCGATCGGCCTGATCGAGCCACTGATGGCCGGCGGCGGGCTCAGCAGCCAACAGCTGCCACCTGCCTCTGCCCCGATGACGCAGACGCTCGTGCCATCAGCACGCGCCGGACCCCATCTTCATCTGGAGTTATTGCGTGCAGTCTGGGTGTCAGTTCTGTGCTCGGGCCCGGCAGTTTTGGTGAGATGTTAGCACTGAAGTCTCCAACTTCCGCTGCCATAACAATTACTGGGCCTCCTTCTGTCTTAAATCGCACTTTACCTCAGGGCCTAACAAAACACGTCTTGCTCCTAGCTACTGTTGAAATATGTATGTAGCAGTACAGGAGACTACGATCGTCGACCAGCACGTGACAATGCTAATGAGTCTCGTGTCTTCAACCAATGTCTCTCCGAGATACCTGAGGTAGCCTAAGCCACCCTCCCCCACACTCCCCGTGTGGTTCAGTGCTGGATGTGCCACTGCCTCCTCCACAAGCGGCTACTCAAGATAGACGTCACCGTGAATGAGATTGAGCCTCTCCTGATTCGCAGCTGCGCAAAACAAACGGCCCTCCACTTTCCGCGACCGCCTGGCGTCCGGCGGAAATGCTGGTGAATGTGGTAGACAGTATGGTAAAGGCCAGCCTCGGACCGTATACACGCGCGCACACACACACACACACACACACACACACACACACACACACACACACACACACACACACACACACACACATATGTATATATATATATATATATATATATATATATATATATATACCTTGATAAGGAATAGTGCATATAACTTCCTTTAACAACGCTTATTTTTGGCGTCAAATGATATGTTGCACGGCTGCCTTTGTAGCGTAATCAAGCACTGCGTCCCACATTCTCTGCTCAACAAAAATGAATAGAGAGCAGGTGACATATTGACATGTCATATACTGGACAACACCGTCCTGTATTAACTCACAAGAGCAGCTGGCTGCCAGCATTGCTATTCATCTTCTGGGATTTTCTGGAGGCGCGGATGGCCGAGTGGTTAAGGTGTTGAGCACTGGGTACCAAAGGTCCCGGGTTCAACACTCGCACCACTCAGGACATTTCCTAATCCTGCGGCCCACCAGCGAAACAGTGTTGGCGTCGCCATTAGCCGTGATCGTGCATAGAAGTGCGTCGTGAAACACCCAATAAACAACAAATGAACGAAATTTTATGGGTAGTGTTATGGACAGCTATTTGCCGACAGACGATCTCCTTAGGATGGCTGGTGTGTCCAGGAAGACGGCAGTATTTCCCTCCAGCTCTGACTGTAAGGACATGGCCGGCGTGAGCGACGCCTCTGAAGACATGGACATGGCCGGCTCGGTCCTCGCTCCTAAGGACATGGCCGGCATGAGCAGCGCCTCTGAACACATGGCCGGCTCGGCCATCGCTCCTGAGGACATGGCCGGCGTGAGCGGCGCCTCTGAGGACATGGCCGGCTCGGCCCTCGCTCCTGAGGACATAGCCGGTAGCAAGCCACAGCCCTGCGCGCATGGCACAGCACCGTCAGCGTCCACAGTTGTTCGACAGCACCGCTCACGTCTGCCTCGGGAGGCGGAACGGTGCGCCACTGGGCTTCCTCCTGCCACGGACGTTACCTCCTCGGCGAGTCTTCACCTGGCTGATCAATACATTCGCCAGACCGCATTGACGCATCGAATTAGCGTCGTGTACTGCGTAGATACCAGCAAATGTTTGAGGTTGCATTGATTCTGGGACTGCGCGTAGCAGCAGTTCCACAATGGCCGCGTGTTGTTGCCTGTAATTACGACACGCGTCCGTGCCGTCCACCACAGTCCGTGCCGTCCACCACAGTCCGTGCCGTCCACCACCGTCTGTGCCGTCCACCACCGTTCGTGCCGTCCACCACCGTCTGTGCCGTCCACCACCGTTCGTGCCATCCACCACCGGGTCGTGGTGTATCACACGGCCAGCACGGTCCACATTCGCCGGTGTGAAGCTGTGGCCCAGCCGAGGCCACCGGTCAGCATGGAGGTGAAGCCAGACCGGAAGGCCATCCATCTCGGTGAAATGATATTATGCACCAGCGAAGCCGACGGCTTGCTACCATTACTGCGTAGTTAGACCGCACGATGCTGACTGTGCGGGAGCTCTACGGGACTCAAAACAGACCACATGCTAGGTGGTCTCTGGCTCCCATCAGTGGCAGATGATAGCAGTGGCATGTATGCGGCTTGTCAGACAGGTCACCCCGGCTATAGTCGCCCGTGCTCATATCAGCACAGCCGCCAAATCAAGTTAATTTACTTTTATGTGCTGTGCAACACCTGAGTTACTCTCGGTGCGTGTCACCGGAACAGTTCTCTCGCTTTCCGGGTTGGAGAAATCGGGATGCACCGTGTACAAATCAAACAACAGGGAAGCTAATGGCAAGCAAAGCCCCAATGCTATCTCGGCCTCACGCTGAAGGCTGAATCTCTGCTGTGCGGATAGTTAGCGGATAATAGATACATGCATGCACACCAGTACGCATGCCAGGTAGTGCATATGGTAGCAGCAGAAGCGCTCACTGGATCTAGTTATTGCTAATTCCACTGATGCAGCATGCAGTTTTGAACACCTTTAACATAGAAGCATCCATAGTTGTTGGCATGTTACGATATCAGCAGTGGTATGGGCACAACATTTGGTAGTTCATATGTGATGTCTTGATTTCATGCAAACAATTCATGCCTGTTTATCATTGTTTAGCATGCTATCTAAAACCACAAGGACTTTCTAACTTGCATCTTCAGATATAATGATATGGTTTTAGCTATGGATGCCTTGAAGCAAATGGGCCCCTACCTTTTCAAGCATGCATAATGGGGTGTTGAAGTTCATAATGATGTGTTCATGTTTACCAGAATTTTAATTTTAATGCCAAAGCTGTTTGATATATGCACCGGCGACTTGCGCTCCGGTGTACCTAAAGCTTTTACACCTGCCTGAGTAGTGAGAGAGCATTTTTGCTCAACATTCTATCTCCAGTTGAATTTCAGCGGTCTCAGAACCTCGAAAGGAGTAGACAACCAAATTAACTAAGCGCCCGACAACACATGTATGCTGTGTCGCGTAATTGGACAGGTGCATTGTGTGCATTGTGTGCATTGTGTGTGCATTGTGTTGAGGCCAGCGTGACACAGGATGCACCACGCAAACTAATTTGAAGCTGGTGTGAGACAGGGTCGAGCGGGTCCATCACGCCTTCCGGCGTTTCCTGCCGCTCTGCTGAAGGGTGACAGGGTGTTTAGCGTGGCCGGAACTGACGTCACAACATTTGACACACAAGCTGCACAGCAACACTTCAGTAAACCGATGTTGGCCCAGACGACCGGCACGAAATTAGCAAAATAATGGATATAGACTTCCACAAGTAATTGGCATAGTCACACCTAAGTAACCGAGACAGATTCCACCAGGTAGCTAACACGCACTTACCAGAGTAAGTGACACATACTTGCCAAAGTAATTGACACGGCTCCATCCTCCTTCGGGCCGACCCTGGCCACGCGGTGACCCAGCCTCTGGGCGCGCTCGTTGCGTGACACTAGGATATGAGCACGGAGCCGGTGACTGGCTGGCTGGCCTTTAACCGACGTCGGCTGGACCGGCACCGTCTTGGCTACGCTGTAATGTTTTCCTGGGAGCCAAAATGCGCACACTTGGAAAACAATTTGGTAGTGCGGCCGAACAAATAAAAATGTAACGAACTGAGACTTGCTTCACAGCCATAAAGAATGACGTGCGCTTTTATGTGATTTAAATCAATTTTGTTTCACCGCGCCTAGTTCTGTGCGTGCTGAAGCGGAATTGATTTAAGTCACATTAAGTCAAAAAGTATTAAGTAAAGTATTAAGTACACATTAAGTAGATTTAAGTCATATTAAGTCAAAAAGTACATGATGTTTTTTTTGGTGGTGAAGCAGGTCTCTTATCAAAATTGAATGGAAGGCTGCAATTTGAAAAGCTGTAGCAAACAGTTGCTACGTTCCAAAAAAGTGACGCCAAGCCGGATCGGGCAGGATGGTCGCTCCGATTAACTTCTGTTTGTTCAGAAGTTTGCAACCAAACTTCTGTCTAATTTGCACGGCTTGCTCGGGTCTCGCCAGTTTCGCAATAACTTCGTTTCGTAGTGAAAACTCCATGCGAAAGCACAATGCTTCCCCATGGCTGCTTTCGTCACGTCTTTGAGCGGTGTAGGTGTATTTGCCGCGCAAGGATTAACCCGTGTCGGGGGAGATCATTTTACGCCAGGTTTTTACCGTGGTAGTGAAAAAAGGCGGCGCCCAGCCGCTGTTTGGCGCATATAAGTGAGATAAAAAATTGAAATGAAGCTTGCCATTTGAGTACAATTGGACCTGGGGTCACAATTACAAGTGACCTTGGGTCACTGCTAGCTTTACCCACCTGGGACTAATGCGAATATGTTTGTAATTTGCGCTGTGTAATTAGCTATCAAATGGCGTGCTATTTAGCTTTGTCCCAATCATAAATTAAAATATAAATGTAAATATAAAGATTCGTGTGTGGAGTGGTATTCTTTAAATTGTTTTTTTTGCGGCGTACCTAAGTGTTTGTTCCATTCGTTGGAGAGCTAATTGTGGAATTTCTGATTCGGGTTGTAAAGAAGTGATGGAAGACGTAGTCATTGCACCGAGTGCTATGCGGATCAATTTATTTTGGAAGGTGTCCAACATTTTCAAAGCGGAGGTACTGCCACCTGCGTAAACTACCGAACCATATTCTATAATGGGAAGAACGGCAAGGATTTGTACAGTTGTAAGAGCGTGTGACGATCGGATGCGAATGATGAAGACGTAATGCAGCGAAACAAATTGAGTCGGTGAAAGCATTTGGTCTGGACGTGTTTGATGTGTTAATGCATGGAAAGCTTACGATCGAAAATAATACCAAGAAATTTAAACGAATTTACAAAAGGTATGTCAGTGTTTCCGAGGTGAAGTGGTGTTTCTGGATTTGGGCACAGCCGCGATTTACTAAATATCATTGTGGCAGATTTTGGAGCCGAAAATGTGAAACCGTATTTGATGGACCATTGGTGTACCAGGTCAAGTGCGTTTTGGAGTCTAAATAAGCAACGTTTTTCATTTTTATCTGTGCACCACATTGCGTTGTCATCTGCAAAAAGGGAGTATGATATCTGAGGTGACATGTCGGTGAAAATATCGTTAATGATGATGTTAAATAAAGCTGGTGATAAACAGCTTCACTGTGGTAATCCGCTTTTCATGAAATGCAATTCGGAAATCTCTGATCGGCACTGGAGATGGAAATGACGAGAACCAGACAAAAATCCTATCAAATAATGAACTAAATGTCCTTTGAGGCCGATGTGAAGAAATTTGGAACTTAATGCGGGTTTGTATACCATATCGTATGCTTTGCTAATGTCTAAAAAACCGCGATGGTGTGTTCTTGTTTTGTATAACCTAGGCGGATGTCGGTTTCTAATCGAATGAGGTAATCTATTGTGCTGTGTCCGCGACGAAAGCCACATTGAATTTGAGATAAAAGATCATTTGTGTCCAGGTACCATGTCAGTCTTTTTTTTATAATCATACGTTCCAAAAGTTTTCCTAAACAACCGGTAAGAGCAATGGGTTGAAAATTGTTGAGGTCGCTGTGATTTCTGCCGGGTTTTGGTATCGGAATGATGAGTGCTTTTTCCATGATTCTGGGAAAATATGGCCTGACCATAATGAATTAAATGTTCGTAGGATGCAATGTTTCGTGTGGTCGGGTAAATGTCTGAAAAAAATAATAATGTAAATTGTTCGGCCCTACATAAGTATGTAATTACCAGATTTGGATTAAAGGTGTTTGAAAGGTGAGTTGTTGCAAATATGAAGTCCATGATCGGCACCTAGCATTGCCAAGGATGCGGCGGGTTCGGGCTCCTTCATGGTTACGATGAAGTAAATTATGTGAATCGATATGTCTGAGATACTTTCGAAATGCTCTTTTTTTCTAACTGCGATGGTCTGTGCTACTTCGGGACACCAACAGGGTACTGATTTTAAAAAAATGTATTATGAGTGGAATTGTAGTAGATGATGCTTCGACATGTGTATTTGTAATTCAGTTCATGTTTTCGACGGGATAAATTTTGGGGTTGTATTGAACATCTGGAAGTTCCTAAAAAGTTGTCCAATCGGCTTTCGAAATTTTCCAGAGGGGGATAAAATTGGGTGTGGTATCGGCCGTAGTTGAAAACGTGGGGATTAACTTGATGGGGTAGTGATCACTGTCATAAATATCGGTGTCAATGGTCCAATCAAAATAGTTGGCCAGGGTTGGAGAGCAAATGGATAGATCAATGGCTGTTTTTGTATTATGTCCAAGGTTAAAAAAGTTGGTTCTCCGGTGTTAAGTAGTACTAAATTATGCCGGTATAAAATGTGTTCAATAATGCGGCCGCGAGTGTCTCCATGTGTACGTGTTTGATCCCAGGCTGGACTATGTGCATTAAAGTCTCCGAGTAATATGAAAGGATTCTTGAAATGTGCTATAAGATTTTCTAATGGTGTCAAAATATTTGTCGTGTCGGTGTGTGGTGGAATATAAACTGAACACATATATAAATTCCTACCATGTAAACGCAAAGTACAAGCTACGGCTTATGAAGGTGAACTAAGTAAGCTGTGTATGTGTAAAATCATTGTTGATGTTCAGTGCTGTACCGCCGCTGCGATGTGGTCCACGGACCTCGTCGTGACGATACAGTGAATAGTTTAAAATATTGAAGTTATATGAATCGGTAGGCAAGAACCATGTTTCTTGGAGTGCTATGAGAATAGGTGTGAGAATCTGAAAAACTTTAATTTCCTCCCATTTCGATATTAAGCTCGATATTAAGTTTCCACTGTAAAAATATGGACATGAGAGAGAAAAAGTAATCCTTGTTGGCACCTTTCGGTGCATGACGCAGTCACGATTGCAACTCAGGCGGGCATGTGGGTTGGGTGCGGACGGACGAGGTGGATCCGCCCGATCCGTCCGGCCGACCAGTGACCTTGGAAAGGTCACGGCGGCCGGCCACTGCCGCAGGGGATGCCCGCCGGCTGGGAGTCGGTCGGGTAACTTGGGCGCCGGTCGGCGCTGGACGCGCAAGGCTCGATCGGCGACCAGCTGACGGGGAACGATAATTTTCTCCCGCAGCCGAATGACTGCGGGGCCCGTCACTCCTCCCTGGAGTGGTCCGCTTGTTGGAAGCCGGGGATTGTGTCTGTGTGTTGACAGCCAAGGTGCTTTGTGTCGGTGTGGTCAGTGGTGTGAGTTTTTCTTAGCGGAGCTAAGCCGGGGATCATGTCAGTTTGAATAGAAGTAGAAGTTGTGTTGATGCGAGGAGTGGGGGAGCAATGGTGGCCGCCTGGGCGTAAGCTTTGGCCGAGGGAGAGGTGGCCTCGACAGACCGTCGGGCCTGGGGGTAGGACACCCCGGTAGTGACCTTGACGGCACAAACTTCCTTCTCCTTGCGCCAAACTGGACATAGTGGTGATGTGGTCAGGTGGTCGGATGTGTTGCAGTTGAGGCAGTGGGCAGGTTTGGAGCAGGTGGGTTCGGGATGAGGTGTATCTCCGCACTTGGGGAATCGAGCTGGTTGGCGACATGTTTTGCTGCCATGGCCGAAGCACTGACAGTTAAAACAACGGAGAGGATTAGGAATAAAGACACGGACTTTGTAGCATAGGTATCCGGCGAGGAGGGTCTTGGGAAGAGTGGTATAATTAATTGTAAGGACAGGGAGGCTCGTGTCACGTTTCTGGCCGTCTTTAAATGATGTGATCCGGCGGACATGGGTCACCCCCACCGGCCTCAGCTCCGCCTGAATATCTTCCTCAGACATTAAGCGGAGCTCCGGCGCGAAGACGGTGCCCTTGGTGGTGTTACGGTTGGAATGTAAAGTGGCGATGACGGATTTCCCAGAAAATGTGGTGGTGTGGAGGAGGGCTTTGATCTGGGCTCGGGATTGAGTTTTTATAACTAGGGTTCCGTTGGCAGGGGCTTCAATGTCGGGATTGACCAGGGAACAGATGGCGAGGAGTTGTTTAGTCGGCCAGAAAACGTCGATACAACGAAAGGAAACGGATTTATCGACAGACTTAACGACTACGTGCGAGCCAGCACTGTCGAGGTAAGGTTTGATGGATTGGATTGCTTCAGGTTGGGAGGGCATGGGCTGGTTCGAGCGTGGATCAGCGGCTTGGAGAGTGATGGTCTGGTCCGGATCGTGAGGCGAGATCGTGGTCTGGGACGAGCAGGGATCGGCGAGGCCCAAAGGACTTCCATGGCGTCATCGAGGGGAATAGTTCGGCCCGGGTCATCAACGGTTGTATTGAGAGATGGAGCATCAGGGGCCGAGTCCGGGGTCGCGCGATGGTCTTCAGGTATAGTTAATGGCGGAAACTCGGACTCAGAGTCCGGTGGCGATCTGGTGCCGGTATCCTTTTTGTGTTTTCCCCATCGTGTGGAAAAACCCTACCTAATGTAACTTAAGGAAATGTGAAGGACACAGAAACACAGGGAACGGAAATACGACGACGAAGAAAATCGCGTGGGGTGACGGGTTAACACCCGTCACCCCACTAAAAAACGAAATGAGAAAAGAGCGACGGATGTCACCCCACGAAAGTGAGAAATAAAGAATTGCAAAAACCAGCAGCCAGTCAAGCCTTTCGGCAGGTCGGAGTGTACAGCGAGCTTTGGCACAAGTATATCTGGCTCAAATAGTACTGGCACTCCATGACCAAGAGCACGATCGACTATTTTATGCATCTTTTAATAAGAATTTCACCGAGCGTTGTCTGGTGGATAACTGGAATTTCAGGCTCTGCACAGCCTACATTTGGCTGGTGGAGGCTGTTTTTAGCTTAATGGCTTCACTGATTTGGCTTCGCCAAGTTCGGAGAATGCCTTGTTTGTCATAAATACGCTTACATTCTTATGGGATATAAATACGCAATACTTGACTTCTCGCTGTATTTTGCCAAAGAAGAAAAACGTTCTGCGACAACACTTCCCAGCTCCTGCGCCAGTACGGCGCACCAAGCCACGTCACGCTGCGTCACCTGGCTACCCAACGTCTATGTCTCCGCGGGTCGCCAAGAGATGGCAGTAGTGCACTCGGTTCACTCCCTGTCGACAACGGAATGCTGTGCTCGACCCGGTTTCTGCGGCGCCGCAGGCTGTCTTCAGCCCTCGCTCGCCCAGCCGCTCTAATTGCGTGTTCTGGTGGCAAACACTAAACAGACGGTTGGTTGTTTGGCATTTAGAGCTTTCCATGCTGGTTTCCCTGGTTCCACAGCCGTAAGAATGGGGGTGGAGACGGTGGTGGGATGGGGTGACTGATCCATGACCACTCTGCTTTCCGTGATCATCAGGCTTATGGGGCACAATGGCACCGTCACACTGTGTTCCATGGGATCCCAATCCCTCCACCTCTTACCGCGTCACCATGCTTCCCACGTCCACGTCTCACCGCTGCTCCCATGCTTTCCATGTGCACGTCTCACTGCTTACCCACACTTCCCACGTCCACGTCTTACCGCTGCCGCAATTCTTCCCACGTCCAAGTCTCACCGCTTCTCCATGCTTCCCACATCCACATCTCACCGCTGCCGCCATGCTTCCCACGTCCACGTCTCACCGCTTCCCCATGCTTCCCCCGCTCTCGTCCATTGCAACTTGACGGGTGTTGATTCAGCCGTTGATATGCATTGTAGGTCCGCTGACACGTCACCAGTCACCGCGACGGTCGCGGAATTCCTGCGGCACGGCCCGCATCGAAATCTGCTCTTAAATAACCGATACGCCTCAATGGAAGACAACGCAGCATTAATGACACTTCAATGCAAAACCTTACAAAAGTGGCCATTCCGGAGTGCTAGAGCAGCGTTAGACGTCGGCCCCGCGCCCAGTTCTTTTGTGGAAAGGTGAGTAAGCATCGCCCCTTTCTGATCGAGGGAATTCTCCTTTGGATCTAGACTCCACGGACATCTTGTCCTGACTCCACGGACATCCTGACTCCAAAGTAGAGTTTGTTATGACCCACAATGAAGTTCTAAATAGGTCCTGTGGAAATTGTAATGTTGGATGTGGAGTAATTGTACTGATTTGTTCTTCTTCT
>JAOTOM010000793.1:0-44876 GCA_034440615.1 Ashinkailepas kermadecensis
GATGCTACGATGCGTGCATGGTATACTCATTGTAAATGTATTTCTGTGGGAAGTCGAGCTGACTCATTCATCAGAATGTTGGCGTGTGCCAGAGGAACTAAGAAGCTATGATTAACAATAGAGTACAGCATTAACAGTATAATGGAGGTATGAGCTGATAATTATTATTTTAGGTAAATGCTGTCAGTTAGACAGCATTGCAATTGCAGAACGTTTATGAAAAATTAAAATTTGTGGAAAATTAGGTCTTTAGTATGCTTCAAACATGGATGTTCATGTCAGGCGTGTCGTTCTCCAGATTGGTGTTTGTGGTTTTGGTAGCAGCATATCAAAGTGCATTTTATTAGGATTGGATGGACAACTATGTTCACTCACCATGGACTTATATTCACTCTGGCAGTTTCCTATCTGGATGGACTTTTGCAGCCCCTTCCCCCACCCCAAATTCGATGGAGCAAGATTGCCTACTTCAATTATTGCTGACTGAACACATGTTGCTCTGGGCTGCAATGCAATGCCAGTTGCAAATTTCAACCAAAGCCCATAATCGAGCTGGGACCATTGCTTATAATTTACCAGTTTTAACATTGGTTCGTGTCCGATGCTTCTATTTCTTTCGAAACGTCTGGTGCCCCCATCTTCACGGATCCCTACCCGTCCACTTGTGAATGCACGTTGCCATTGACAGTTATTGTGATTTTCAACATTGTATGATTTTCAGGAGACCGAGGGTATCCAAGCTTGCACCAAACTGTCTCGGTCCAGGACAGCCAGAACAAACTGAAGGCGAAGCTGGCTGCCCAAGTCTTCAGCAGCTCGGTCGGAAATGCTCTTCAGCATCTGTCAGGAGCCGGCAGCCCCGAGTTGGCTGGAGCTGGACCCACCGCGGGGTTCGTTCTGTTGGTGGATGGAGCCTTTGACTACGTGGCTGCCAGCGGTCCATTCGGAGAAGGCTGCACAGCTCCAACACCAGTCGACAATGTGAGGTCAGCTCATGTGTGATGCGCTACTGGGAGCTGGCACTGCGTTACCGACGGCGTGTCATGTGATGCACCGTCTATGTTTGAGTGTCTCGCCTTATGCTGTCGTGGGTCTTATGTTCCTGCTGTAGTGAGGTCGGTCCTCGTTGGCGGTGTGAAGGTCTAGGAGGGTCACGTAGCGATAACGCCCGTTCAAAGCACGGCGGTACGTTGGGCTTCATATTTGACTGTTAATGTGAGCACGGGCCGAAAGGTGACAGGTGTCGACAGCAATTTGGTACCTTCTGTCGACACCACAACAACGGTTTATAACAGCGGGTACGATCTGTGCGCGCCGGCCGCTCGGTAAGTTCTCCTGGCAATACGCGTCCAGCACCCTCCAGCCGGGAGGTAGCTCCACCTTCGGCCGCCGGCGATTGGCTGCCGCATTAGTGGCGGGGCGCCATAGCCCGCCGGCGATTGGCGACACACATTTTGGCATACCTCCGGCCAAGATGGCCGGCCGCGTTTGACGCCACATCATACGGGAGTGATGCATTCTGGGGGCGTAGCCCGGAATGTAGCGTTATCTAAAAAAACGGATGCCGGGTCGGCACCAGAGCGTTTTGGTTTCGCGGTCACAATATCATAACAGTGGCCGCCACCTGTGGGCTGACTCACTCGGCGCATTCCTGTTGGCTGAGGGCCACGTAACACAGAGTAAAAGTTACCAATGTTATACTGCCGGTTTTGCTTCCGGTTGCGGTGGTTTGCTCGCATGTTCGCCATTCCGTGCGCTCGTCGCACACATCGTCTCCGCGGTATTCCGCGGCGTGTATTGGCTGCCCAGCCACGGTAAGCCCTGTCGTGGGCTCCTGTCGTGGAGGACGTATTCCGCGGCGTGTATTGGCTGCCCAGCCACGGTAAGCCCTGTCGTGGGCTCCTGTCGTGGAGGACGTATTCCGCGGCGTGTATTGGCCGCCCAACCACGGTAAGCCCTGTCGTGGGCTCCTGTCGTGGAGGACGTATTGCGCGGCGTGTATTGGCTGCCCAGCCACGGTAAGCCCTGTCGTGGGCTCCTGTCGTGGAGGACGTATTCCGCGGCGTGTATTGGCTGCCCAGCCACGGTAAGCCCTGTCGTGGTCTCCTTTCGTGGAGGACGTATTCCACGGCGTGTATTGGCTGCCCAGCCACGGTAAGCCCTATCGTGGGCTCCTGTCGTGGAGGACGTATTCCGCGGCGTTTATTGGCTGCCCAACCACGTAAGCCCTGCCGTGGTCTCCTGTCGTGGAGGACGTATTCGCTGATAGTTCCGTGCTGTTCTGTGATATGTGCCGGTGTTTCCGAGATCAGCCCGTGTAGCTGCCATGGTGCTCCCGGATTCGCAAGCGTCTCTTCCGACGTCGAGCCTCGTCCTCTGCCTCGTGGACGACCCAGCCTACTTTTCCTCTGTACAGATATGTAAATACCTCCGAGCCAGGGTGTCCGGAGATGTCTGGAGATCACTCACCGAACCAGGGTGTCCAGTAGGGTGTATCATCCGGAAAAACTCGATGTGTTACTATGATATTATTGGTCCCTGTCATGTCTGGAGCCAGAAAATGTAATTTAAAAAAATCTGGATAAAAAACCCAGCCTGCGCCGAGCGTGGCAAGTTTGACCCCTTACAGTGACGCCCGGCGTTGAAGTCTCCTCGTTAGTTACGCGCACACTAACACCAGGCGGCGGCTCGAGCCGCGCCGCCGCGCCCAAGGGCAGGTGTGTTTTAGCGTCTGTTAACCAGTGGTGGATCCAGAAGGGGGGCCATGGGACCATGTCCCCTCCCTTGGGCCCTGAAAAAGGGGACCTTGGGCTCCGAAAAATGGTCCCTTGGGCTTCGAAAAAATGGGCCCATTTTGTCCCCAGGGGCCTTTCTTGGCTCCAAAAGAGCCATTTTTACTCAAAATATTGTAGAAATTCACTAATTTTGAAGGGGGCCCTTCTAAGTTACAGGGGGCCCAACAACCAAAGGGGGGCCCAAAAGTCTTTCGCTCCCTACTTGAGCAAATCCGGATCCGCCACTGCTGTTAACACGACACCCCAGAACGAATTTCTGCTATTCAACGACAGACATACCGTTTATTTATACATCTTCAGCCAGAGATTTCACGAAAGATTGTTTGCTGTGGATGCTTGGCAGCTGCCGGCGGTGCGCGAGCCGGCTGCTGATCCAGCCATGCCTGCGTTCCTCGCCCATCACCGCGTCGGCTGCCTCGGTCACCACCTTCACCGCCCGCTCCACCCCCACAGTGTGGACGGGGAAGGAGGCGACTTGGAGTGGCTGGCTGCAGATGCCCTGTAGCTCGACGTCCGTGAGGTCGGTTGTCAGCGGCGGCTCGGTGATCAGCTCCTTCTCCCAGTCAAGCAGCTCCGTGTAGTGGGTGGCGGCGAAGTTGATGGTCGGCAGCTTGAACGGTCTGACTCCCTCTTGCGGTTGCTGCCGACACCGTTGGATCACACCCACGGCCCGGGCGCGCACCGCAGCGTCAGAGTCCGCCACCATCGCCAGCAGAACAGCCTCCAGATGTACCCAGTAGGCGTTCCGCTGCATCACTGGCCTGATAATGTCCTGCAGCCGAGTGGGCAGCATCCGTCGGAGCTCCACGCTCCGCATGCTGTTCAAGGTGCCGCTAGTGCAGGTGCTGTTGGCCCTGATGTAGAACCACATAGTGATGTAGTGACCCATCAGGAATGCGACCAGCTGGGTCAACTCGGCCGTCGGTGACGCTGACCCGATGTAGACGCGCAGCAGTCGCGCGGCCAGTGTGAGCCACCTGCGATAGCCGCCAAGGCAGCGTTAGACAAGCTATATAAAATTTATAATAAAAAAACGTAGGCAAACGGACAGAAAACTAATGTTGATGTAGAATGACAAATGAACATTGGCTCATTGGGTCACTCTTGTCTTATAAAGACACTTCTCATCTAAAATTGTAGTATCAAATATTATAAAGCTAATATACTTGAGAACTGAAATAATTGGGACATGACCCCACCACCTTCCCCGTTCCATTGACATGAATTGACTAGCGCGCTTAAGTGTCTGAATTTCAGTTTAGACACTTTCGGTTGTTGACAACGGCTCGTACGTACCTGGCGTGATTAACAGGTCCGATCTGGCGATGCGCGTCGCTGCCGTCCAGAAGTTTGCCGGCATCCACCCCTCTGGCGAGTCGGTAGAGAAGCTGCTGGTCCGTGCTGAGGTCAGCCACCAGCTGGTCCGGGAGGTCTGGCAGTGGCCCCGCCACAGCGCGGAACGACGCCACTTCTAGGCGGTGGACGTCGCCACTGGCGGCCCGACCCAGCGGTCCCGAGAAGGACTTGGGCCCGGTGGTTGAGCCGTCCAGTTCGGTGAACACCGCCCGCAGGAGCAGCTCATTCGCGTGGAGCTGGCAGACGAACCAGTGGACGGCACGAGGCGAGTCTTGGCTCAGCTCAAAGAGCCGGCACGCGCCGCCATCCCTGCCGGTGTTAACGGCGGTGTCGTCGCAGCCGAGCACTCTGACGTCGGCGGCGTTGTCAATGGCGATGTCAGTCAGTTTCCTCACTTGGTGGATGGCTCGTCCACTTTCCGGAGTGAAGTATGTGAGGTACTTTGAGCCAGGCTCCACCACCACCGCCACATGTTCTTCTTTCATTGTGGTCGATTTGCCGGTGAATGTTTTGTCTTTGCGGCCATCAAAATAGTGCTTTTATGTCGCCGTGCTGCTCGGCGCTCGCCGAGGCCGCCATATTTCTCACACGCTCCCTTTCCCGGTACATTTTCATGGGGTCTACTATCAATTTTGTGCTGGTTTCCGAAATCCGCCCGATGTCTTGTTGGAAGCCGTTTATAATGGCGCACACAGCGCGGTTGGAGACGCCGCAACGGTCGGCGGCCAGAGCCGTGCTGGTGAGCCTTTCAAAATTTCGCTCGCCGGTCTCGGGTTGGGTATCGTCCTCCTCATTCCACTCCATATCAGAGCCGCCAGTGTCAGCTGGGTCAGCGCTGCTGGTGGCCGATGAGCTGCCTGCCTCG
The DNA here is from genome assembly GCA_034440615.1 of Ashinkailepas kermadecensis. Lineage (NCBI taxonomy): Eukaryota > Metazoa > Arthropoda > Thecostraca > Neolepadidae > Ashinkailepas > Ashinkailepas kermadecensis. The sequence continues at coordinate 5,017 of JAOTOM010000793.1, forward strand.
GGGTTTTGAAGGCCAGACGGCCCGGGCTCGCTGTCGGAGGCTCTCGGTGACAGCGTATCCAGATCATGCTGTTGCAGCCGCTGGCGTCTGCGGTCGGCGGCGACCTGCCGTAGTCTCATCTCCTGACGGTCCGGCATGCCAAGGAAAATTTTCCGGGAGCCCCTCTGATCGCGCAAGAATTTCACTTCAATCTGTGGCACCCGGTTTTCGTAGGGACACTTGCAAGAGCGTTCACTTCGGCACTTGCACATAGCAATGTCGAATAGTTTTTCGAAATACTTTTCGTTTTTCTTCGACTTTACGTTTTTCACATTCCGATTTTGCGTTCTTGTTTTGTTCAGTGCCTGGAATTTTTTGTAACAATCCGCAACTTTTCGATAAACTGCCGAATCTTTAGTAACAGGAATACCCTCGCTGCTCCACATGGCGATGACCATCTCGGCGACTGGCTTAAAAATGGTGCTCATCTCCCTTTGAAATTTTCCAGGCACGGAGTGCATGAGCCTGATGCAGTTGACAACATCTTTATTGGTGGGCAACTGATTTTCGGGCAGGTTCTTGGGCGTCCCTGAGAGAGAAGTGCTTGGTCTTACTGCGAAGAGACATTTCCGTTGTGATGTTGGCCTGTGAAGGAAAGAGGCAAAATGTTAATGCGAGTGCTGATCGGCTGCGAGTGGAAAATTAAATCTTAAGAAAGGTGGCATGTGTGTGAGTTTCCGAAAAGCTTTTCTACACGTGACCAAATTCCCAATTCTGGGACAAAAGTCAGGTAAAATTGAGGACATGACATTTGCTTTGTTCAATGATTTACCAAGGTTAAAGTTAATATGAACTTCAATCTCCTTAGCATTCGTAGGATATTAGCTTTACAATGTTATGACACTGAAAAGGTTCTGGGGGGGGGTGTTCGCGCACCCTTAACCATAACGTAGGCCCTCCCGTTTTACTGACATGACCTGCGGTAAGATGCTGGGGAAATGGATGCCGCTGCTTGACGCCTCAGTAGTCGGACACACACTGAACGAGGGACGAAAATATCGAAACGCCAAGGGTAATCCAGCCGAGAAAAGACCCGAGGGTTCAGGCGGCGCTGCGCCGGTCCACTGAGCAAACAAACAGGGCGCGAGCGCTACCGGCCGAGGGAAGGCCCTCTATTTGCATAACCTCTTCCTACGGGCAGGGGTACCCCATCAGCCGCCTCCCACAGGTCCGGTAGCTTCCATGTGCGATGCAAAACGAATTGTGCAAAACGAACGAAGATATATAAATCAAAGGTATGTCTGTCGTTAAATAGGAGAAATTCGTTCTGGGGTGTCGCGTTAACAGCAGTGGCGGATCCGGGATTTGCGCAAGTAGGGAGCGAAAGCCTTTTGGGCCCCTCCTTTGGTTTTTGGGCCCCCTGTAACTTAGAAGGGCCCCTTCAAAATTAGTGAATTTCCTCAATATATTGAGTAAAAATGGCTCTTTTGGAGCCAAGAAAGGCCCCTGGGGACAAAATGGGCCCATTTTTTCGAAGCCCAAGGGACCATTTTTCGGAGCCCAAGATCCCCTTTTTCAGGGCCCAAGGGAGGGGACATGGTCCCATGGCCCCCCTTCTGGATCCACCACTGGTTAACAGACGCTAAAACACACCTGCCCTTGGGCGCGGCGGCGCGGCTCGAGCCGCCGCCTGGTGTTAGTGTGCGCGTAACTAACGAGGAGACTTCAACGCCGGGCGTCACTGTAAGGGGTCAAACTTGCCACGCTCGGCGCAGGCTGGGTTTTTGATCCAGATTTTTTTCAATGGTATTTTCTGAGTCTAGACATGCCAGGGACCAATAAATTCATAGTAACACAGCACATAAAAATAAACTGTTATTCGACAATACACCCTAGTGTCCAGGTCTTTATTTTCAGGGCATATTTTCATGTTGAATGCGGGAAAATGACCAATTAACATTAGCAGCGTACCAGACAGGGGTGTCACTTCGTATGCGCTATTGCAGGCCGCTGGCCCCTCACTCATTGATTTGGTACCCTCAGTAAATGATTGCCTCCTCTCCTTGACATAAGCAGGCTGAAATTTGGTCTACATTACTTTGACGATGCTTGAACGTAGTCAGTTGCTTGACTTCATTCAAATGTTTTTAGGCAGTTTTAGCCGTCAAAGTGACACCCATGGTACAAAGTGTTCAAACCAAGCATCGTACGTAAACGGGAGATGTCGTGGGAAAGCGGTCGACGAGAAGGGACGTTCACAAAATTTCTGCCCTAAAAAAGTGACGTCACTATGGAGATTTACGCGGTCACAACTGACACATTTTTGGGTCCGCAGAGTTCATTTTGGGAAGTTTTAATAAAAGAAACAAAGCGTGCTGGTATTCAGAAAAGGAAGGCAAAATCGACCATTGTCCCAAAATATTTGTACATCCAAAATAGATATTTGTTTTTAAATATGCAAAATTATGGATTTCCGTTTTTATCAATAAAGGTAATTTTGAGCAAACCTACTTTAGCGGGAATATTCTATTTTACCGGTTAATACGTGTGGAGCTTGAACTTTTCTTGGAGGTGACCTCATTCGGCCTGCACTATCTCGGTGACTGTGGATGACGTAACCAGGGAACTTTCACACATGTCAATTTGATATTGGAAGGGGTATGCCAAAATATCGGTGCGCTGCCGCGCGGGCCGAATTTACCGCAAATTGTGCACCAGCGTCAACATCGGTTGATTCATCAAACTGCAGCGCAAGGCATGGACTGTTCTTAATTCCTCCGAGGACGTGTTGCTGCGTGTCGCCTCTCGTGTCGTCCATCCGACGTTTGATTGTGTTATCAGAGAGTGAAACGTGTTCCAATTTGTTTGTTTCTTTTTCTCCGCACACAAGCGACACTGTTTCGACTCAGCATGGCTTTCTGGGCTCCTCACCTATCGTGTGTGGTTTCTTGCATTCTGCAGCTCGGAGGGCAATGCGATAGGACACCTCGAGCGCTGCCTCACTGGATCGAGCGCTACTGTCTGTTGAGAATGTGTTCCTTTCGCTTGAAAAGCTCCGTATCGTTCCCAGCATACTCTGAATGCAATGCCTCCAAATACGCCCTCGGCTTGCTCGGTGTCATGGTCCCATGAGTAAGGACTTTACCGCAAACAACACACTGCGGATTTTTAGTGGACTTAGCAACTATTGTGATGTGCCTCTTACAGTGCGCCATGCTCTGCTGTCATGTCCCCGTTTCGGAGTGCAGCGGAGACGGCATTTTGGGCGACTGATACTGACTGGACACGGTGTGGACACTGACACTGACACTGACACCGACACTGACTAGACACGGTGTGCACACTGGCACTGACTAGACACGGCGTGGAGACTGACACCAACTATGTTACACAGACTCGTCACGCCTGATTATCAGGTCGTGTTGATGCTGCCTCATGGTCTTCACCGAGCGATAATGGTTGGATGGTTTTGGATTGCATTGTGGGTTCCAGGTATAGAGCTCGGTTCAAAGAGGCGGAAGCATAGGTCCGGCGTTTGATTTTGACCACCAAATACATGCTACTAACAATTGGCAATGTGTCACACTAGACATCAGGACAGGTAACGTCACATCACATCAATCAGCATTATGCCCAAATGGGGTTCCATCAAAATGGTGCTGCACAGTGCACACACATCAATCACATCGGCAATTGTCATGCCGGTAGTTGGCGTTACTCCGTCACCGTTTGTGGCGTCACTGCGCCGACAATGCGGTCATACAATCACTTGAGCCGACTCGCTGGTACACTCTCAACGATATACCTACTTCAGCCGTTACTTAAGCAAAGACTGGAACATCGTCATGTGTAATTTTAACTGCTTCATCACTCTGACCCTACGTCCGGTCACTGCCGCAGCTCGGGCCGGCAGCGAGCCGCCAGTCGGCTCAGGCTCGTGAGGCGTTGCATTTACGGCATACATTTGCGGTACATTTACGGTCGGCTGGCTTACGGGGTCACATCATTTCCAGTTACGGGACAGTCAAAAATGCAATTTTATGGAATATCGTAACATAACGTAACATAATGTAACTCGTAGCGTAACATAAAAGTTCATAAATATGAACATTTTGCTATTTGTTATCAACCTAACCTACCTAAATGGCACATGATAACAGAAATGTTTTTAAAAAATTCAGAAAAACAAAGGGAAACATTTTTCGATTTTCTTCCTCTCTATTTTTGTTCTTTTTTTCAATATTAAAAAAAGTCTTTGAAAAAGTTGAAAGCCTAATCTAGCTTTCTTCAGAACACTAGATGCACCGAAACGAGCTGCATCTTTTATTCATGTATCTTTATCAAATAAATGCACAAATAAAGTGTTAGAAGCCTAAACGTACGTCCGAGGATAGATTTGGCGCACTTGATTCTTGAGATATTGGTGTAATATGCTTAGATATTGGGTATTGCAGTCTCCGAAAAGGCACTTTTTCCCAAAGTTCTGAGCACCTTTAGTGTACTTTAAGCGTACATAACTCAGGTTAGGCTGATATTTTAAGATTCTTTGACCTTAAGATGGATTGACAGCTCCAAATAAATAGTGTTGGATAGTCCATACATTTGGGGAAAATATGTTGGACAAATTCTGGGAAAGGTTAGGATGATCGTCTATACGTTTGTTTAGGCCCATGAACGACACATTGTTCGGATATTACATCTGTAGAACACTGCAAGATACAATCAGCCAGACAATCGCGACGCAAACGTCTTACATATTATCTATATTCGGTTCATTATTAAATTAATTCAGCGTGGTCGACACACCAGACACACGGAGAGCTACATTGGTTAGCTACATTGGTACATTCCAAATGTCATGAGTCGCATACAAGACACCGCGCGACAGAAACAGAGCTCCGTAAGAAGGTTCAAGCATAAGGAAAAGGAGAATGAGGATCATTTTGACCAGCAGCGACATTTATTTGCTTCGGTGTGTCTCTGTTGGCCTTGCCCGTCCACACTGATGGTCGAGCTGTCAGGAGCCGATCTTGGCCATCAGGTACCAGTTGTAGGCCAGTGATGTCGTCATGAGTAGTTTTGTCTCGGTTGGCCTTGCCCGTCCACACTGATGGTCGAGCTGTCAGGAGCCGATCTTGGCCATCAGGTACCAGTTGTAGGCCAGTGATGTCGTCTAGGAGGACCGCGCGCCGCGAATTACCAGTTCCAAAATTCAGCGTGGACTGCACTATATTTGTGCAATTAAAAGAAGCGGGCGCGATAGCTCGATTCCAGTCCACAGCTCGCGCGAGCGTGCGAATACAGGGCTCAATGTAGAGTATTAAGAAAGACAAATCGTTTAGCCGAAATTACAAGTGCCGACAGACAATTTAAACACTCTACTGCCGGAGCGACCGACCGCGACAAGCGTTCAAGCCGTTAACCGTTCGTTCAAGACCTTAGTTCAGATTAAGACCGTTCAAGACCGTTCAAGACCGTTCAAGACCGTTCAAGACCGTTCAAGACCGTTCAAGACCGTTCAAGACCGTTCAAGACCGTTCAAGACCGTTCAAGACCGTTCAAGACCGTTCAAGACCGTTCAAGACCGTTCAAGACGTTCAAGACCGTTCAAGACCGTTCAAGACCGTTCAAGACCGTTCAAGACGTTCAAGACCGTTCAAGACCGTTCAGTCCCTGTCGTTCAAGACTTCAGACCGTCAAGACCGTTCAAGACCGTTCAAGACCGTTCAAGACCGTTCAAGACGTTCAAGACCGTTCAGACCGTTCAAGACCGTTCAGACCGTTCAAGACCGTTCAAGCAGTTCTCGATCCAGACTGCCGTGCTGGAACCCGTCAGCCGTTGTCGGCTCCCGCCCGCGTGCGAATTGGGGCTTGTCATCTCCATAATGACTCGGTCGGCGGCCGCTGACTATTTGCAGATCGTCTAAGCTCACGCCTAAGCACATTATGGCGACGGGGTTAGTGGACCCAGACAGAAGCTTAAACTAAATGTCATGGCATATCTACAACGGGAGCCGGGCCGCCGCTGGACGGCGTCTATTGTCTCAGGTGATACCGGCAACCCACAACACAAGATAATGTCTCATCCCAGCGCGGCAAGCCGGTAGTGGCTGGGCTGCGGAGCGGCGTTACGAACTGCATAATTCCCTAACGATGGTGGCCAAACGGTATATTTATATCCATCTACGTTTCAAAAGTATGGACTGTTCTTAATTACTCCGAGGACGTGTTGCTGCGTGTCGCCTCTCGTATCGTCCATCCGACGTTTGATTGTGTTATCGGGGAGTGAAACGCGTTCCAATTTGTTTGCCTCTTTTTCTCCGCACACAAGCGACACTTTCGACTCGGCATGGCTTACTGAGTTCCTCACCTATCGTGTGTGGTTTCCTGCATTCTGCTACTCTGAGGGCAATGCGATGGGACGCCTCGAGCGCTGCTTCACTGGATCGAGCGCTACTGTCTGTTGAGAATGTGTTACTTTCGCTTGAAAAGCTCCGTATCGTTCCCAGCATACTCTGAATGCAATGCCTCCAAATACGCCCTCGGCTTGCTCGGTGTCATGCTCCCGTGAGTAAGGACTTTACCGCAAACAACACTCTGCGGATTTTTAGTGGACTTAGCAACTACTGTGATGTGCCTCGTACTGCGCGCCATGCTCTGCTGTCATGTCCCCGTTTCGGAGTGCATCGGAGACGGCATTTTGGGCGGCTGATACTGACTAGACACGGTGTGGACACGGACACTGACTAGGAACGGCGTGAACACTGACACCGACACTGACTAGACACGGCGTGGACACTGACACTGACACTGACTAGACACGGTGTGGACACCTGCAACAGCTGTCGTTTCACAACAGATGTTGGCATAATATCCTCCTTTGGCACAGTTGCAAGACACTCCCCCACTGAGCCGTTGTCTCACTGGCCGACTGGCCCCGACTCTTGAACCTGTGTCTCCGCAACAATGTTAGTCTTGGGTGTGGAACACTCACTCAAGATGGTCGTGGCTTGTTCCATCTCGGTCTCTGACTCCAACTTCACGGACGGTGGAAGCCTGTGGAAGATGCACTGTCCCTCCGTGCGGAACACATTAAGCACATTGGTTACTTGCTGATGGATGAGATGAAGCCGACCCGTGACCATTGTGATGTGCCTCTTACAGTGCGCCATGCTCGGGTGTCATGTCCTTGCTTTCGAGTGCAGCGAAGGCGGAATTTTGGGCGACTAGTGGAGTCGCTTTCACTTGCTGGCATTCTAGGTGACGACTCGCGTTTTATACAGACGGGAAAACTATTTGAATATATTTGAATATATCTTGAATATATTTGAATAGAGATGAAGCTCGCGGTCATCTTTCCGCCAGTGTAGCATGCTTTTTCTCGTGCATGTAAGCTAAAGGATGTGACTTGACTGGATGGCTTCCGGGAAGGATGTGACTTAACGGGCGGACACGGCCGCCGGCCCCCGGGTGGCCATTCACGGCTCCCGAGACCGGCGGCCGCGACCACCGTTGTGCGCGCCGGCGGCCTTCTGGTGGGGCGTCAGGGCCACCGCGACACCGCGTGGCTGGTGCAGCCTTCGGAATGGTGGGGGTCGGTCTGCCTCGGCGCTCCGGTCTGGCAGACCGATTGCTTTGGGAGGGGTGCTGCTGTCCGGAGCTCTCGTCAGCGGGTGAGGGGGACGGTCGGCCGGGGCGGGTTGGCCGATCAGCAGCCGCGACAGGGTGAGCCAGCCGCTCGCCGGGCCGACGCGGTGCCGATGAGGCCGGACCATGCCGACGTGGGGCGCCGGGGTCACGTTCAAGGGGTGGCGACACGGGCTCATGAATCCCTGGGGGAGCGGGGACTGGGGCTGACGGGGGTCGGGGACCGTGACCCCAGCTCGAGGCCCTGTCCGGTCAAGGGTGACACAGGCTCCAGAATCTCTGGGGCAGCGCGCCCGGAGGTGGGACTGCGGGGCGTCGGTGCCGTCGACACCAGCCAACGATTCTGGCGTGGAGACGGCGACCGTAGTTCCCGATCCCTGGGAGTGTCAGCCGGGGACTGGGGCTGACGGGGGTCGGGGACAGTGACACTTGCTCATGCACCTGTCCGGTCGGGACCGACGCAGGCTCCCGAACCCGCGAGGGCGTAGCTCGCGGGGTGGGCCGGGCATGTGCGGGCGACAGACACAGGCGACACAACACTCCGCGCAACATCCGTCTCTGACAGAGCGGGCTCGTCGCGCCGCGGCAGCGCGGTCGTTGCCCGGCGACGGACGGCGATGCTTGGCCCCCGGACGCCACAACCAGCCCGCACCTCCACTCCCTCCGTGTGTGCGAGGGCCGGGGGTCCGGTATCGAGCGAAGCCGCAGCAAGGGGCGTCCGGTATCGCGAGAGGCCGACCAGCTGGTGGGTCCGGCTGCTCCCAGCTGGAGTCCCACACTACTGGCCAGTCGGTGTGGCTGGAGTCGGAGGCGGTGGATGGGCCGGCCGGTGACCTCAGCAGGGCCGCGAGACTGGGCATGCTGAGGCCAGGCGTCGTTTCCGAACTGACGTTTCCGAACTCCCCGGCATCTTCGCTGGGCTCGGCGCCGGCATCCAGCCACTGTTCGGACTCGGAGTCGGAGTCTGAGAGCCGAGTCGGCAGCGACAGGCGGCGGCGTCGGGAGAGGCGGGGTCCGGCATCGTCGCAGCGGCGGCGGCGGGGTCATGGGCCCGAAATCCAGCATCGCGAACTGCGGCGACAGGGTGGGCGAGCGGCGGCCGGCCACCGGAGCCATGGTCCAGTGTCCATCGGTGACGGTCGTCCCGGCGGCACTCTCCTGGTCCGGGCCGGGGCTGCGGCGCGGGAGGTGGTGCGGTGTTCGCCGCCGACGGGCGCCGGTTCGAGTTCGAGCAGATCAGATGGGCCGCATGCCTGGCGTTCTTGTTGTGATAACCAATACTCATGTTTTGGTACCTCACGCGGCCTTATCGCGGGTGACACAGACAGTACATTCCAGAGATTCTCGAAAGGCCACATTAACTTAACAATGTTACAAATCTGCCCTGGTGCGCCCCCGGCGGCCGAATCCAGGTGTGGTAGGCCGCACGAGAGCGCACCACACCAAACACGTACAAATGAAAAACAAAGCAAGAACATTAAAAAGCTGGCGCCCCACGGCCGCGGCCGCAACACCAGCCAAAATCTAAAATGGCTAAAAATGGGCATGTAAGATGCCGGGCGGGCCGCCATCCAATTAAGACAAACCAGTAACAAAACAATAACAACATAGCAGCACAACATAACAATCACAATAGATTTTAAAAAACGTTTGCCACGGCGGCCAAAAGGGCCATAAAAACCGTGGCCCGAGAGACAGCCCGCCCTAAAACAAATTGGAGCCGCTGTCCTTGTCCTGGGAAAGGACAAGGAACCCCAGGGCGGAGCCATCGAGGGCCCCTCGATGGCCCTCGGCGACGGGGTGGGGGTCACGCGGCGGATACCGGGCGCAACGATGGGCGCCCGGCGGCGCCGACAACGTCGCCCTGCAGGCGCAGCAGACCCGCCGGACGGCCGCCGGCATCCAGTCGTGTGTTCTGGTACAATGCCGGGACAGGCTGTGGACTTGGACGGTCCAGCCTGTCCGGGTGCGCCGGTACGCGTGGTGGCACCCCGCAAATAAGCAGCGCAGGGTGCCCGGGACGGGGAAGTAGACGACAAGGTCGTCCCCGTCCCTCTCGGGCCCACGAATAGTCGCGGGGCCCGGGGAGCCGCTCATGGTGCGGCTCCCTCACGCGCACCAGCGTCTGCAGCCGTCGCCATAAAAACGCATGTGCAGGCCGTATAAAATCGACCCGCACAGAGGCGATCAAATCCGATAAAATGGACTAAAATCAAGGCGCGGGCGGCGACGGGAAAAGCGGACGGCACCGGCGCACAGAACCTCCCGAGGCGGCGGAGCCCACCTCAACACAGCGACCGCCGCCGTGCCGCTATGGCAGGGGAGGGGCCCTAACCAAAGCAACACAACGGCGGACGGCCGTAGAAGACGTAAACTCCACCTACCTCTAGAAGTCCAGGCGCCGGGCCGTCCGCGGAGATGTCCTTGCCGCCGTCGCCGCTACGCGCCGTGCGGGTTAAAAAGGCGGTGTTCTTTAAAAAGTCCTAAAAATCCGTCAAATACCCGAACACCGTCAAATACGGTTACAGTTACAATTACTGTACAATTTTACAATTGGAAGGCTTACGGGATTATACCAACTATGGTTACGGGACAGCCAAACGTATAACTTTATGTGAACTGGGTTTGGTACCGGCTGCACAGTATTGAGGTCACATCTCTGACGCCCGGCGCCGGAGAGGGCGGGGAAGGTGCAAGGTCCCTTGAACGGCCCCGTTGGAGCGGTGGCTGCTTACGTCGGCATCAGACAGGCGGACGCCAGTCTAGGTGCCTGAGACTTGTCGCGCCAGGAACGAAGGGGGAAGGGGGCTGAATTTATGGGATCAAGACGCTAAAAAAAACTAACTCTCTTACAGAATGTTTGAAGAATCTGCGTGATGGCAGTGAGTCAAACACATTCAGATATTGAAGTGCAGTATGGACATTTTTTAGAGGCAGATAATGTTTGAAGAATCTGCGTGATGGCAGTGAGTCAAAAACATTCAGATAGCGAAGTGCAGTATCGACATATTTTTGTATTGCAGTAAATGTTTCATGGCAGACGTTACATTTTAACAGACATTTACTCGTGGCCAGGCACCACGCTGGTGCCCGGCCACATAACAATCTGCTCCGGTGCGCCCCCGGCGGCCGAAACCTGGCGTGGTAGGTCACCACACCAATTACACATAAACGAAGAACAAAACAAGAACATTAAAAAGCCGGCGCCGCACGGCCGCGGCCACAACGCTGGCTTAAAAAGCTAAAAAGGCTAAAAAGGCACCCCCGCGGGCAAAGGCGCAGCCCCGGCGATGGGGTGGGGTCACGCGGCGCATACCGGGCGCATCGATGGGCGCCCGGCCGCGCCGACAGTGTCGCCCTGCAGGCGCAGCAGACCCGCCGGACGGCCGCCGGCGTCCAGTCATGAAATCTTGTAAAATGCCGTGACAGGCTTTGGATCTGGGCGGTCCAGACTGCCCGGCTACGCCGGTACGCGCGTGGGCACCCCGCAAATAAACAGCGCAGGGTGCCCGGGACGGGGAAGTAGACAAGGTCGTCCCCGTCCCTCTCGGGCCCACGAATAGTCGCTGGGCCCGGGGAGCCGCTCATGGTGCGGCCCCTCACGCGCACCGGCGTCTGCAGCCGTCGCCATAAAAACGCATGTGCGGGCCGTGTAAAATCGACCCGCACAGAGGCGATAAAAACAGATAAAATTGACTAAGATCAAGGCGCGGGCGGTGACAGGAAAAAGCGGACTGACACCGACGTACAGAACCCCACGAGGCGGCGGAGCTCACCTCAACACAGCGACCGCTGCCGTGCCGCTACGGCAGGGGAGGGGCCCTAACCAAAGCAACACAACGGCGGACGGCCGTAGAAGACGTAAACTCCACTTACCTCAAGAAGTCCAGGCGCCGGGCCGTCCGCGGAGATGTCCTTGCTGCCGTCGCCGCCACGCGCCGTGCGGGTTAAAAAGGCGGCGTTCTTTAAAAAGTCCTAAAAGTCCCAAAACACTCTAACACCGCCTTGCTGGCGCGTGTAAGAGAGCTAGTTTTTGAGCGTCTTGATCCCGTAAATTCAGCCCCAACCCACTTCATTCATGGCGCGACAAGTCCCCGGCTCCGAGACTGGCGTCGCCTGTCTGCTGTCTACGTCAGCAGCCACCGCCCCAGCGAGGTCGCCGTACATTGGACATTGTACCTCCCCTCCCCTCTCCAGCATCCCAGCGCGCCCGGCGGTCGCGTCTGCAGAGGTGACCTCGAACCCCTCCCCATAACTGAGCGGCGTACCCGCCCGCCACGTGACCTCTAACCGACCGACGCGCCACGCCGCCGTCGTTAATGCTAGATGTAACTGTGTTCACATAAAGTTATACGTTTGGCTGTCCCGTAACCGTAATTGATATAATCCCGTAAGCCTTGCGATTGTAAAAGTGTACCGTAAACGTAACGCATCGTCACCGCCACTAGAAATAGACTATTTCCCCTTCTAGAAGGCCGTCGACATGGATGTGACGTCATGGTGTGCTTCTGCGGCCCTTGACCAATCCGCGATCGGGGGTCTTCCGGAGTCACTAGTGCCCGTGCGGCCCCAGCAGTCCAGCTTGAATACTCTTACCAATCGGACCGCTGCTACGCGTGCTCGTTTCCCAACTAAATTCAACTTCTAAATTCATAGGAAAGGCAGTATCACGGCTTACCTTCCGAGGAGAACGTACAGTACGGTGTCTGAAGTTCTCGTGTGATCGTGGAGTGCTGCAGTGCAATACAGGGCATCAAAAGGTACTGGTACTTTCGTGACTGGAGTTATCGCGAACAAGAGGTTGCTAGACTTTCGCGTGCCAATAAGGACTTTCCTACACGCGCGAGACCTTGCGCGCCAGCTCACGCAGTCTTGGTTCCCCGCACAGGTTTTTTTCTTGTATTGAAGACATATTGCAGAACAGTTGCAAATACAAGCTCATTGATATGTCCCGTGGCTGGCACCAGGCCTGCCACGGGACGTTCTCGTTGCCCACCGTCCCGGAGATCAGCCCGAGGGACGGTGGGGGACGGCATCACATCCCACGTGGGCTTATGAAGCTAAAAATGTGCAGGGCCAACGAAGGATCCCGGTGGGGCGACCCTGGTCGGCCCCGCCAGCCAACAGCACCGATAGTGCCCTGGTGGGCACTTCGCGTACACGAGGCATACTGCATACAAGGAAACATACAAACGCACACAAATAAACATTCAAAACATACCAAGAAACATACAAAGAATCATACAATCACGCACTGGCCCACCCCATGCCCGGGGCGGCTCGGATACCCTGCGTCTGGTAGGACTCGGCCGCCCGCGCTGCCACCGCCACCGCCCAGCGTTGGGCAGGGCAGGGCCGACCGGCACGCACCTGCTGATAGGCTCACGGCTCCCACCATGACAACGTCCGACCCGTCACCCTGACTTCACCGGCACCGCCACAGGGACGGCGTCAGTTCATCCGTCCAGTCGCCGTCACTGCCGTGGCAGATCAGTCGTACTGGCGGTGGCCGGTGATGTGTTCTATGTACACATATCTGGGCCACCGCAGAGTGTCGCTCACCATGAGCTTCCGCATGACCTTGGCGTACACCATGGTCACCCGGAGATGGCGAAGGGTCTTCTCATTGCCTTTAAACCAGGTGCCGAGAGAGCCGACCACCAGGGCGTGGACGGAGGCAGTCTTGTCCTGCCGACGCAGCTGCTCTACCAGGCCGGCGTACTTGGCCACCTTGGCATCGGCAGCTGCCTTGAGGGCGTCCAGCCGATTCTCAAAGGGGGCGGTAACGTCCACCAGTGAGACGTGGTTGTCTCGTGTCACCACCAGGTCCGGGCGTAGAGCGGACTCCAGTCCCGGCACCCGGCGGTTGACACGGACCACCGTGCCGGCACCCTTCGGCACTGCCACCTGGAGGCGGGCCAAGATGGCGTCGTGACGCCGCTGGATGGCAGCACTGTGCGGCAGGCAGTGGCACAGCACGTGCCGCAGTGTCTCCCTGACGTAGCCACAGCGGCGACAGCGCTTGTCGGCGCCGTCGTCGCGTTTGTATCCGTTCAGGGGTACCAATACCAGACGGGCGCCGTGCACGAAGCGCCACTCAGCGAATCGGGTGTAGCTCCCGTTATAGGTATAATGGGAGCTAACCGGCTGATCCGCCACACAGGACATCACCTTGCCCTGTGCTGGTTTGGCGATCAGGTCGCTGAGGGCCCGCATCCTGACTGCCGCGCGCACGTCACGCGCCTCGTGGCGTGGCTCCACCTGTTTGACCCCCACGTGTAGTTTGGGTACGGGGTCAGCAGGGTGCCACGCCAGCGCGATGGTGGTCGACAGCGCGCGCGTGGCGACGCGAGCGCGGGTCAACCGGGAGGAGACGTCCCCACCGTCGCGCATCGCGTCGCCGTTCAGGTATGCGGCGATGTCGGCTGGCCGGGGTTCGCGGCCGATCCGCCGCCGGACGACACGGTCCAGCTCCTCGGCCGCCAGCCGAGCCACATGTGGGTCTCGTGAGCTGAGCAGCTGGACGGAAGAGGCAAGCAGCAGCACGTCCGCCTCGCTGCCCAGCTCCGTCAGGCCCACGCCCCCCGATGTGGTGGGCGCATACAAGAAGCTGTTGCAGGCGTTGGCAGGGACGTTGAGTACGCCCTTGACCCACCACCGAAGCGACTTGTCAAAGTCGCGCAGTGTGGTCTTGGGCAGCGCTCCCGGGCGTAGGCTGTGCGTGAGACGGGGTATGATGAACGTCCGTATCACGTCCAGCTTCTGCCAGGGCGCTAGTGCCGAGTCCAACAGTCGCGCAGCGTCCCTGCGCGCGTCTGCCAGCACTTGCAGCGGTGGGGCCGACAGGCGGGTGTGGCCGACAGGGCGGCCCAGGTACCGGTACGTGGCGTCCGGCGCGATGGCCGGCAGAGGGGCACCACACAAAGTGACGCCTTCCGGGGCTGGTGATGCCACCGACAGCAGGGCCGACTTCTCTGGCTTTGGGGTGAGGCCACACCACTGGCAGCAGCGCTCCAGCAGTGCCATGGTGGGCCCCACGTCCTCTGCCGCTGGCATGATGATTGTGAGGTCATCGGCGTACGCCAGACATGTCCGCTGGGCCCCGTTCAGAGCACGGACCAGGGGCTCCATGCTCAAGTTGAACAAGAGGCCGCTGAGGGGACATCCATGACGGACGCCGCGCTCGCACTGTACGGGGTCGGAGAGCCCGCCGCAGGTTCGGTACTGGGTTGCCGAGCCCTCGCAGAGGTCACGGACGGTACCCAGCACCTCTGCCGGCAGGCGGAGCCGCTCCAACACCTGCCAGAGGTACGCGTGCGGGACGGAACCGAAAGCGTTGGCGAGGTCGATGAAGGCGACGTGACACCCAGCTCGAGTGCGACGGGCGTTGTTAATGGCGCATTGGGTCACGAAGTTGTGCTCCAGTACACCATCAAATCGCCTGAAGCCCTTCTGGCGAGGTGACAGCACGTCCCCCATCTCTGCCCACACGGTCATCCGGTCCGCCCACAGCCCGGCGTACAACTTGGCGACCGTCAGCCCGAGCGCGATCGGCCGCCAGTTGGCCGCGACCTCGAGGTCCCCGCCCTTGTGGATCAGCACCGTCTCCGACATCTTCCAGCTGGTCGGCACGCGGCCGGCGCGCCGGCACAGCTCGAAGACCTCCCGTAATAGGAGGCAGCCGGGGTCTAGGGCGCGCCAGGCGGCATACCGCAGCCCGTCTGAGCCTGGCGCCGTGTTGGCCGTACGCCGCAGTCGCTGCTGCACCTCGTCGTGGGTGAAGGGCTCCTGCAGCGTCAGGCAGTCTGGCGCTGGCGTCAGGTCGGGCACGTCTGCCGGCCTGGCGTCCCAGAGACAGGCGCCGGCCACTGGCGCGGCGAAGTGGGCGGTCAGGCTGTCGGGGGACACCTGGCACCGTGGCGATTCATTCCCCAGGATATCCCGCACCGCTTTCTCCCGGTTGAGGCGACACAGGCCCTGTATTCGGCTAGCCTCCTCCGGAGAGTGCTGCGGCGGCCGCCACTGTCGACGGCGGTTCTGGGGGAAGGGGGGGGGGGTGCCCGCTCATCGGGTGCGTGGGGTCCCCTATCTGGGGCTGCCCTGTTGGGGGGGGGGGACTCGGCCCGTGCCGTGACGGCCACCACGGCGTTGCGCGTGGTATGTGCCGTTGGCTTCAGCGGCCGCTTGGCATACTGCCTCAATGGCGTCGTTTGCTTGCTCCCAGGCAGCTCCGTCCTGGACTAGCTCCAGAAGCCGCTCCAGGAACTGCTCCTGGAGAGGTGTGAGCCGGCGCTCACGTGGACCGGGTGCCGCGGTTCGGGGGGTATCGGCGGTGCCCGGTTCGCGCTGGGTGGTCAGCGACGGGAGGCGATCCCGTCGGCGGCGGCACGCAGCGCCGCAGCTCGGTTCTCGAAGGCGATTGTTACATCGACCAACGAGACCTCGTTGCCGCGAGTCACATCCAGGTCCGGGCGGAGAACAGAGTCCACGCCCGGGACCCGGCGGTTGACGCGCAGCTCCGTGCCGCCACGCTGCGGCACCGCATTTGTGAGGCGGGACAGCACTGCGTTGTGGCGCAGCTGGAACGCAGCACTGTGCGGCCGACAATGGTTGAGAACGTGGGGCAACGTCTCTTTAGTATAGCCACAGCGACGGCAGCGCCGGTCCCGTGCGCCGCGCTGGTAGCCGTTAAGCGGCACGAGGCTCAGCCTTGCCCGGTGCACGAACCGCCATTCGGCAAACCGTGTGAAACTCCCATTATACATATAATGGGAGCTCACAGGCTGGCTGGCGACACACTCCATGACCTTGCCCTGGTGGGGTTTGGCCAGGAGGTCCGCCAGCGCGCGTTGGCGGATCGCATCCCGGACAGTGCGGGCCTCCCTGCGCGGCTCGACAGCCGCGGTGCCCACGTGGAGCACCGGGCCGGGGACAGCAGCGTGCCACGCGATGGCTACTCGGGAGGCCAGCGCCACAGTGGCGACACGAGTACGCGTGAATCGTGAAGACACGTCACCGCCATCTCGCATCCGCTCCCCATTCAGGTAGGCTGCCAGGTCAGCTGGTGTGGGGGCCCGGCCGAGCCGACGGCGTACCACGGTCTCGAGCTCGACGCTGGCGAGGCGCGCCGTCTCGGGGTCACGGGAGCGGAGGAGCTGCGACGTGGCAGCCGCCATCAAGACGTCCGCCTCCGCCCCAAACTCCGTCAGCCCCACGCCACCCGACGAGACAGGCGCGTACAGGTAGCCCCCGACGGCACTATACGGCACGCCGAGGATGCCCTTCACTCGCCAGCGGAGCGCCACGTCGAAAGCTCGAAGTGGCCCCTTAGGCAGCACGCCAAGCCGCAGGCAGTGGGTGAGTCGCGGGACGATGAAAGTACGCAGCGCGTCCAGCTTTTGCCAAGGGGCAAGAGCCGAATCGCACAGCCTTTCAGCGTCCCGACAAGCTTCAGCCAGCACCTGAAGCGGCGGCTGCGAGAGTCGAGTGTGACTCACCTGTCGACCCAGGTACCGGTAAGAGCTGCCCACCTCGATGGCGGGCAGCGGCACCCCACACAGCATGAGGTCGGGCGGGGCGACGGCCCGCACCGACAGCAGTCCTGATTTTGCTGGGTTCGGCTGCAGCCCACACCAGCGGCAGCCGCGCTCGAGCACGCCAAGCCCACGCCGAGCAACCTCGGCGGTGGGGAAGATCAGTGCCAGGTCGTCCGCAAACGCTAGGCACTTGATCTCCGCGCGCTCCAGCGCACGCAGCAGGGGCTCCATTCCAATATTGAAAAGCAGCCCACTGAGTGGACAGCCTTGCCGAACACCCCGCAGGGTGTCGACACTGGCCGTGAGGCCTCCACCAGTGCGGAATCTAGTAGACGAACCCTCGTAGAGGTCACGTAGAATGCCCATAGCCTCGTATAGGGTAGTCTTTTCCCTGGCCGTGGGAAATCTAGGGATATACCAATCGCTCTCACTTTGTATACCCCAGAACAGTAGGTGGACAGCTCACTCGTTAAAACTCCGTGATGAGTGAACTCCCGGGCTGGAAGCTTCCTCGGCCCGCCAACTACTTTGAATCGCAACAGGCGAGCGCCAGTCCGCTCCGAAATCGCAAAGACGTGATGGTTCTACCTCGGTTTCCTGTAGTCTCTCTCTCTCCGAGTTCCCTAGCCCCGAGTCTCCGTTTATTTTCATTAGTACTCACATATATACACACGAGTCCGCCCACGTAAATACATTGACGGCGTACAACCCGCACTGTCATTGGCCGGTTCTACATGACACGCCAATCCGCAAGTGAACCGGGCCGTGATTGGCCCGATACGCCAGCGGCCATTGCCCTCGCTGGATGTTGCTGACTGCCGATTCGTCACAGGTCAAGGGTTCAGTCCTAATGCAATCCTCGCACGCTGAGATTGCAGTTTTGTACGGCAGCGTGTCTGCTCGGTCGCGTAGCAACCGGCGATGATTCGTGGACGTACCCGACTGGTGGCGCCAGTTGCCTTGTGGTATGCGAACCCTCCGACACGAGCTCGGTTTCTTATCAGTTATAACCTCGTAAGGTGATCTCATCGCGGCGGCTAATAATCGAACAATGCGAGTGGCACTTGGCCTTATCTGTGGTAGATCGGGTGGGCCGCATGCCTGACGTTCTTGTTGCGATAAGTAATACACGTGTTGGGGTGCCTCATGCGGCCCCATTGCGGTGACACATACAGTACATTCCAGAGGCTGGCTCGTTCGTATTAACTTTAACTTTGTTACAATTACAACGCAAGTTCTAACCTCGCGAATACGGATTGTCCAATTCGATTCTGCGATCCATTAGATTATTACGGCCATGATACATCGTGATTTTACGTGGTGATACATACACCTTTTATCTTATACGATTACACTTGTTTTCTACAGGGGTTAGACTACTGGGATTTGTATGGTTCCCAACTTCCCTGGTCCATGTTAATTACCATGTTACACAATGATCCCTAAATAAACATGGCACAAAATCCCCTAAATAAACAGCCGCAGCGAGAGGCGTCCGTTCGTGCCTGGCATGGTTCCTAGAAACAAATAACATTGTATCTAACGCCCAATGTGGTTTTAGGAAGTATCGCAGTACAGTGGATCACATTTTAGCTCTCGACACTACCGTACGTGTTAGCTTTAAGGAGAAACGACATGTTGGGGCCATCTTTTTCGACATAGAGAAAGCGTATGATACTACATGGCGGTATGGTATCTTGAAGAAAGTGTTTAATTACGGGATTCGTGGTGCTATGGCTATCTTTATCAAACATTTTCTATGTGATCGGTTTTTCCAGGTTAGAATTGGTAGCTGCCTTTCCCGACGTTTTCTACAAGAAAACGGTATACCTCAGGGCAGCGTTCTAAGTGTCGCTTTGTTTGCCATTATGATAAACTATATTGTAAACTGTCTACCGCATTCCATCGGTCGGTCCTTCTTTGTGGACGATCTTGCGATTTGGTGCTGTGCCGCTAGTACGCGTTCTGTGGAGCGGCAGCTGCAACTGGCAGTGAATCGGCTTGAGAGGTGGAGTTTTACCAATGGACTTAAGTTTTCAGAGTCTAAGACTGAGGTATTCATTTTTGTCGCCGACGTCGACCATGCCCCGATTTTTCAGTGAAAATGTGTGGCACAGAGATCGCTACCGTGCGCTGTGGGAAGTTTTTGGGAGTACACTTTGACAATCGGCTGACATATCGGGAACACCTTATAATTCTTAGAGATAGATGTTTTAAGGCATTGAACATCTTGAAGTGTGTGGCAAGAACGTCGTATGGTGCAGACCGTAGGACATTACTGCTTTTTTACAGATCACTAATCCGCTCCAAACTTGACTATGGCTGCTTCGTTTACGATTCAGCTCGTTCGTCTGATAAGCGAACGTTGGATGTTGTGCACAACGCAGCCTTGCGAATTGCCACTGGTGAATTTCGAACGTCCCCCACGGCAAGCCTTCTGGTTGAAGCTCATGAGCCACCCCTTGCCTTGCGGCGTCTCATGCTTGGAATGAGATACGCATGCAAGCTCTCACAATTTCCATCCCATCCCACATATGATATGGTGTTTTCTTCACGCATTGTGAACTTATTCCATGGATTATCTAATCAGCGTTCGGTACCTTTCTGTGTAAGGCTCTATAATGCACTGCATCTGAGTGGAATCACTTTCCGTGACGTGATAAAACCAAGCGCTCTGGATACTCCTCCCTGGGAGTTACTATTACCGACAATTGATGTCACCCTGAGTGAAAACTACAAACATAATACCCTAACCTCAGGAGTTCCGAATTAAAGCTCTGGACCTCATTGCGTCCTACGTCGGCTACAAGACAACATATACGGACGGTTCAAAGATTGAAGCTGGTGTTGGCTCGGCGTTTGTTAGCGGAGCTGCCACACGATGTTTTACGCTACCTGTTCAGGCATCAGTCTTCACATCCGAGTTAGTAGCCGTTAACAAAGCTTTGTGTTTTATACAAGTATCTGATGAAATATTACACCTCATCCTAACAGATTCTCAGTAGTCTTTTGGCACTGATATCATTTAATTCATCACACTCCATTGTCCAGGAAATAGTTTTACGGTTGACGTCACTACGTGTAGAGGGTAAGACTGTGGTTATGTGCTGGATTCCGAGCCACGTCGGTATATTAGGGAGTGAGGCCGCAGACGCGTCCGCGAAGCGAGCAGCACAGAAACCATGTACACGTTATATGCCCATTCCTGCTAGAGATATATATCCCGTCATCAAAGATTATGTTCTTCGTGAGTGGCAGGTGCTGTGGGGCGCGATCGGTGAAAACAAGCTTAGGAAAATTAAGCCTACCATCGGCCAGTGGTCGTCGTGCTCGCGTAGGATTAGGCGAGACGAGGTGACACTGTGCCGCTTACGCATTGGCCACACGTACGCAACGCACAGATATATTCTGTGTGGCGATGATGCGCCCATGTGCCCGATATGCCAAGAACGCCTTTCAGTGCGTCACATCCTAACCTCATGCCCTCAGCGTTCTGATGCTTACAAGCACTACTTTGGTCGATCGCAGCCACTTTCAATTCGTGACATTCTGGGGGATGAATCGGTCGCGATCAATTTTGGTCAATTGTTCCACTTTCTTTTGAAGGTGAACTTCAATTCGATATATTCTCCGGTTTAATCCCTTGTACGGGATCAAGCTCGCACACTAGGCCTGTTTAGGATTGACACAGATTAAATAGTTTTGTTATGGGCGCTGTATAACCAATGCAGTTGATGCGCCCTAAAACCCAAATAACTAACTAACTAACCGTTCGTGCCGACCAGCTGGTGGGTCCGGCTGATCCCAGCTGGAGTCTTCAGACGCCTGCCGATGGTCACCAGCTGGGCGGCGCGGGGCGGGCGGCGGCTCTGCTGCTGCTGCAGCTGCAGCTCGAGTTGTCGCGACTCGGCGTCCACCTCTGGGAGATCGATCGATGGGCGGATCCCTGGCGGCCCCCGGGTGGCCATTCACGGCCCCCGAGTCCGGCGGCCGCGACCGTTGTGCGCGCCGGCGGCCCCCGGGTGGGGGGTCGGAGCCGACGCGACACCGCGTGGCTGGTGCAGCCGTTGGGACGGTGGGGGTCGGTCGGCCTCGATGCGCCGGTCTGGCAGACCGATTGCTTGGGGAGGGGTGCTGCTGTCTGGAGTTGTCGTCACCGGGTGAGGGGGACGGTCGGCCTGGCTGGGTTGGCTGACCAGCAGCCGCGACACCAGCGGTGGGGCTGCGGGGTGTCGGCGCCGCCGACACCACCCACCGACTTCGTCGGGGGGACGGCGACCGGATTCCTGGCGGGGATCCGGGTACTACACTTACACACATATTTTTTTATTTATTACAAGGAATGCTTCCACAATTACAGTACATGTACAACAGCATTCACTCGTGGCCGGGCACCACGCTGGTGCCCGGCCACACAACAATCCGTTCTGGTGCGCCCCCGGCGGCCGAAGCGTGGCGTGGTAGGCCGCCGAGGAGCGCACCACTCCGACCACATATAAAGGAATAGCAAAAGAAGAACATAAAAAGCCGGCGCCGCACGGCCGCGGCCGAACGCCGGCTAAAAAGCTAAAAACGCTAAAATGGCATATAAGATGCCGGGCGGGCCGCCCTCTAATTAAAACAAGCAACAAAAAAAAAACGAACATAACAACAAACACTACACACAATCATAACAGATAAAAAATAATTGCCACGGCGGCCAAAAGGGCCATAAAAACCGTGGACCGAGAGACGGCCCGCCCTAAAACAAACAAGTGAACATGATTTTAAAAAAGCACCTCCCACGCCGCGGCCCGTAGAGCGGGCCCGGCGCGGGCACCACACGGCCCAGCCCGCTAGAAGAGATAGAAATGGCATGCAATAGAAGCTAAAAGAGATAAAATGGTATGCAAGATGCCGGGCGGGCCGCCCTCTTATTAAAACAAGCAAGTAACAAAAACAATATAATAAACAAACAAACATAACAAACACCATCCACAATCATAACAGATAAAAAAATAGGTGCCACGGTGGGATCCAGTCGGGATCCAGGGCGCGCCACGCGGCATGGCGCAGGCCGTCAGCGCCTGGCGCCGTGTTGGAGGCACAACGCAGGCGGCGCCAGACCTCATCTCGGTGGACGGGCGCCGTCAGGTGCGGGCAGTCGGGGGCACGCCCCAACTGGGGGGCCCCGGCCGGCCAGTCCGCCCACGGTTCCCGCTCCCCCGGCTGGGCAGCCAGGGGCGCGGCAAAGTGGGCTCGCAGGTCGGCCTCCGACACCCACACCGCGGCGCCGCCCCCTCGAGAAGGCCCCGCACCGCCTTGGCGCGGTCGGTCCTGTAGAGCCGCTGGAGGCGGCTGGCCTCGCGGGGGTCATGCATCGGGGCCCGCCAGGGGACCCGGTGACTCTCACCGCGCGGCACAGCGGGCTCGGGACGGGGTGGGGCAAGGGGTGCGTGGACGGGCACACGTTCATGCGGGGCCACGGGGGACGAGGGGGGCGAGAGGGAGGAGGTCTGCGGCCGGGCGCCCGGGCGGCAGTGCCCGGCGCACCAGCACCGTTGCGACCGCCGCCCGTCCGGCCGGCCTCACGCCTGAGATGATACTCGGCGTTGAGCTCCTCCGCTCGATGGCAGGGCTCCTCCAGGACCGGCTCGACCTCCGTCCAACAGGCCTTGCGATCGAGCAGTAAAGAGCAAATTCGGATGCTTTTTTGCCTGCCGACGAATAAGATTATTCGCCTTCAAAATACGACGAATATTCGGCTATTCGATCATCCTATGCTCGTTGGCGATTAATTCGATTAATCTAATTGCATGAAATCAGCATCCGAATACAGAACGAAACCAAAGAAATTACTTCACGATAACTACCAAACATGAAAACTTTAGTTTTGGAAATACTTTTTGTCCAAACTTTTCTCTGCAGTACAAATATTTGTGCTTTTGTCTAAACTTTTAAATTGCATTTATATATATTTGTGCGTTTTATTTATGGGTATAAATTGTATTCCCCGTGCGGGGTTGATTGTAATTTGCGTTTATATATTATTTTATGATCGTGCTCCAACACAGCACGATCACGTTTTACCAGTCGCGTTTTAACTTTGATATTTTTTTTACATTTTGACTAATTCACCCAGGCATATTTCGGTGTAATCATCGCAACGCTTCTCCTTGTCGGTAAGAGCGATCACTGTGCATTCAATACCAACACCAAGTTCGAATAACCAGCACTGTTATTTCACTGTAATTGACACTGTACACTGTACAGTGTGCTGGAGTTTGTAGATATTTTAAATTTAGAGAGGAGGGGGGGTTTCCCATGCTTTTGAATCTCTTTGATGGAAGAAGAAACAATTTTTTTTTAATTAATAGACGTCCCAATTTTCATTTGAAAATCTGAATTTCTCATTTTAGTCAAGGAAACAAAATTGCGCTCTGAGCTGGCGCGAAATATAAATACTCGAAACACAGAAAATAGGTTAGGTTAGGAAGGGAAACATAAAACAGTAGGTATTTGAATTTTGGCATTTTATTAGAACATACATACAGATTAAGTAGGTAGACCTCACCAAAATTGACCTCACCAATGAAGTCTATACAAATAATCAAAAGGGATGCAAATAGCCTCTGCCTCATGGTAAAGGGACTATTGTTCATTTATAATGGTCTGCGATCAGAATACATCGGCAGTTAAATAAAACAGTAATTATCTGGGGCTATTTATATCCCTCAGTGACACACTATACGACCAAACCGGCAGTGGTTTAGACACAACCTACAACATGTTTTGTTTCAGGAACATTTGCACGTTCACGTGGTCTTCTGAAAGTTGGAGTCGCCTCTTGTTGAGCAACCAGCCGAGGCTGGAGTACACTCGTTCCGACTGGGTGGAAGTGGCGGGCACACACAAGTACTTCCTTGCGAGACGTGCCAAGTTTGGATACTTTAGCTTGCGTTCTCTCCACCAGGAAAGAACGTCTTACTCGTCTCTGGAAATCTCAGACTCAGCTCGATAATTTCGAACCTCCCGATCAATCTCTTCCATATCATTATCATCTTCGCCTTCGGACGATGATTCTGACCACTCCAGTCCCATCTTCCTTTTCTTGATAACGGGTTCACTCGTGGCAGGCTTTTCCGGGGAGGAATGTTTGGCCTTGTGGAGATCCTTGGCCTCCCTTGCTTCCTGAGCCAATTCCTTGAACACCGAGTCCCGCTTGGACTTGTCTGATATGACCTTCATCTTGAGAAACCTCGGATCAAGAGCGGTAGCCTTCATCAGGAACGGAATGTTAACATTTTTCTAGGTTCTTTCTTTGAAGTCCTTCATAATTATGTCCTTCATGTTGGAGATGTACACTGCGTCCTCCTCGCTGGCCTCCAGCTGTTTCTCAATCGACTTCATGACTGGCATGGCGACTGAGGCTGTTACAAATTTGTTTCCTCCCAGGGTCGTAGAGTACATGTCAAACGTGGTCAAAAATGAGTTAAGCTGCTGTATTTTCTTGTCAGCTCGCGTGAGTTGAAAGTCCTTGAGCTTCTCTTTTGTCTTGAAATTGTACTTCTGGAGAGCCATGTTGATGGCCTTAGCGTTCATGAAGCCCTCCAGCTCATCCCCGAGAAACATTGAGGTAGAGGTGTCCTTCTCGACCTTCTCGTCGTCCAAGATCGACGAGGTAGACGCTCGGGTACTCCCCCATCTGTTGACGACATCCTGAACGAGGGGTTTTTCTTTATCCCCAGATGTTTCTGAGCCTCCTCCAAACCATATTTGACGACGTATGACTTGTTGTGCTTGGCAATAATCTTCCTCTGCTTTAGGACGATGTTATTGACCGCCTTCTCTTTGGTGAGCCCCTCCGTCAGGCTGGAGTGGAGGATATGTTGGAAACAGCCATTCCTCTCATTGTCTTTGAACGCGGCGCGCATCTTGTCCTCGTTGTCAGTGGTAGTCAGGACGACTATGTCCTTCACACAAAATTCTTCGGTGATCTTTTCCGTATTCTTTCGATAGTTGACGGCGGTATGTGACTCCTTTACCTCTTTCACGCCCAGCGTGAAACATTTCATCTGGAAGTCATCGGTGTTCCCGTGCACCCCGGTCTCCTGGAAACTGCGTGCGTTGCTTGAGCTTCCACCATCAGTAGTAGTGGCCACGAACTCCAACTGCTTCAGTTCCTCCTTGACCCGAGCCGACTCCTTGGCGTACATGTCGTCTATGTATTTTGTGATGGTTATCTCACCGGGCACGTCATACTCCGGACAAGCCAGAGCCATCACACTGATGAAACCGTCGTCACCGACGATGGCATGGGCGCAAAATGACCAATGCAGTCGACGCGCCCTAAAGCACAAATCCACCACCACCACCGACGATGGCGGCTGGCCTGGTGTCTTTAACACACCACTTGGCTATCGCTGAGGTCATGGACTTCCACTTTTCGGAATTTTTATTCCATTTGACCACCTTTTTTTCTTTGGGGAAGAAGAAGCTCTTTATTGAGTTCTTGTCGCCTGCCGGATTCTTCTTCGATTCGTAATCCTGTTTATGGTGATTAGTCATGTGACTTGTCAGACTCGTTGTGCTATGATGATATGCCATGCCTGCCTTTTGGGCCCGACAAAGCTTACAGAACACACGTGTCGGGTCTGGAATTTTGGAGTCTTTATGTCCCTTGAAATAAAAAAGTCCCAAACGACGCTTGTTGGCGCTTTCTTAAGCACTTTCTCAGCAGAGTACGTCATCTCCTCTTCCTTTACTGATTCATCCTCACTGCTTCCTTCAGACATGCTTCCGGCTGGACTAGGATCAGAATCACCAGCTCACCTATGTATGTATTTTAAAGTTTGGAGTTTGAGGCCAATTGTGAGTGTTTTTTATACAACTTACATACGATCGATGGATTTATGTGATCATAGGGATGTACAATATTTTTCACCTAAATCGGCTGTTTTGGTAAAAATTACGTGGGTAGATTGTAGGAAAGTCCTTATTGGCACGCGAAAGTCTAGCAGCCTCTTCGTTCGCGATAACTCCAGTCACGAAAGTACCAGTACCTTTTGCTGCCCTGTATTGCACTGCAGCACTCCACGATCACACGAGAACTACAGCCACCGTACAGTACGTTCTCCTCGGAAGGTAAGCCGTGATACTGCCTTTCCTATGAATTTAGAAGCCGAATTTAGTTGGGAAGCGCGCACGCGTAGCAGCGGTCCGCTCGCTCAGAGTATTCAAGACCGACTGACTGGGGCCGCACGGCCGCTAGTGACTTCGGGAGACCCCCGGTCGCGGATTGGTCGAGGGCGTAGAAGCCTCCTTGACGTCACATCCATGTCGACGGCCTTCTAGAAGGGGAAATGGTCTGTTTCTAGTGGCGGTGACAATGTGTTACGTTTACGGTACACTTTTACAATCGCAAGGCTTACGGGATTATATCAATTACGGTTACGGGACAGCCAAACGTATAATTTTATGTGAACACAGTTACATCTAGCATTAACGATGGCGGCGTGGCGCGCGCCGGGGGATGGGATGCAGCGGTGGCGGGCGGGTACGCCGCTCAGATATGGGGAGGGGTTCGAGGTCACCTCTGCAGACGCGACGGCCGGGCGCGCTGGGATGCTGGAGAGGGGAGGGGAAGATACAAGGTCCAATGTACGTCTCCTTTCGGGCGGTGGCTGCTGACGTAGGTAGCAGGCAGGCCGACGCCAGTCTCGGAGCCGGGGACTTGTCGTGCCATGAACGGAGTGGGTTGGGGCTGAATTTATGGGATCAAGACGCTCAAAAACTAACTCTCTTACAACACAGCGAGAGGTCCGAAAGGTCGGATCATTTCCCAGATTGATCCTGAGCTTCCACTCAGACATATCACGGCCTTCTACAATCACATACGAATCAACAGACAATTACGAGACGACAACAATTGAATACATGTCAGATGACATAGAGTTCTACGTGGGTTAGTCTAGGAGGTTTGTAAGGTTCCCGCTCTCTGATCCATGGTAGTAATTAAACAATGTTCCTAATAGCTAAACACAAATATAATTTTCCGTAAACATTTTGGCGATCACTGTCGCGCGCGCACTGGTATAAGTTCAGTCCGGTTCGGGAAGAGGAAGTAGCTGAGCATGGCCGACCTTGCCATGCTGCATACTGGATGCCGCCCGGGGTGCGACACTCGACGACCTCACTCACTGGTCGGTCATGCGGTATCTCACCGCATGTCTATTACTATTTCCTATTCACTACGCCGGTTGTGACGCATTTGGTAGTGCCGCCACATCACTCGGCGGAGGGCTGCGGCGCGGCTCTCCTTGGGAACCGGCAGGGACGGCGCGCTGGCAGCCCGACGCCCCTCGGCATCGAGTACGCTGTCAGCGACGGCGTCGCCGACAGCGGCGTCCGCTGGCCCCGTGCCAACGGACCAACTGTCGGACGGGTCGGGCGATACAGCCGGCGGTGGGCTCGTGTTGCCGGTGCAGGGTGAGGCAGTCGTAAACTGGTCCACCTCGCAGGGGCCGGAGGAGGCGGCGGCCCTGCAGAGGCGTCCGCTATGGTGCAGCAGCGAGTGGCCGCAGGTTTGGCACCACTCCTCATGGTGCTGGTATGAGGCAGGCTTCTCTGCCCGCGGTCCAGGACGCCATTGCGGCCCGTATCGATCAATAGGGAGGTCTTCCCCAGCGATCGTCAGTCTTCTCAAGAGGTCGTCCGGCATGTAGACGCCGTGCTCCCAGGTGCGCTGCTCGGTCGGCCGGCCTTCCCACTCCACCAGGTATTCAACGCCCACGCGGCTCCACCTGGCCGCGAGGACGCGCGATATATGGTGGCTCATGTTGGCTACTGTTGGCGGCGGTAGTCGGCGGCAGTCGGCGGTAGTCGGCGGGAGGTGGTGTGTCCTCTCGACGGTCCTGCGGCAACTGGCGTGACGGAGTCGTCACGCCCGATTGTCAGGTCGTGTTGATGTTGGCCCAGGGCCAGGACGGATGACGATGATGTCTTCACCGAGCGGGAAGGGTTGGATGGTTTGGATTGCATTGTGGATTCCGGGTACAAAACTCGGTTCAAAGATGCGGAAGCATAGGTCTGGGGTTGGATTTTGACCACAAATACATGTTACTAACAGTTGACAATATGTCACACAAGACATCAGGATAGGCAATTTGACGATGGCAGAGATTGCCTATTGACGATGGCATGGCGTGGCAAAAGATATTTGATTCTCACTGATTCGCTTAGTAGCCTATTGGCTCTGAAAGCATTTAGTCACGACCACCACGTCTTGCATGATATTACGACAACCTTGAACTGTCTTCACGATGAAGAAGTTGATGTAATTTTCATGTGGATCCCAAGCCACATAGGCCTGGCTGGCAACGAGGCCGCAGATCTGGCGGCAAAGAGGGCTGCAGACGGGGGCCGCAAGACCCGCCCGCCCCCCCCCCCCGGAGACCAAAAACCAATTATTACCCCCCCCCTTCCAAAAAAAAAAAAAAACCCACCCCCAAAAAAACAAAAAAAAAAAAACAAAAAAAACCAAACCCCGGGGGAGGGAAAAATTAATTCCCCCACAAAAGAGAGAGGGAAGTGGGCCGTGCCCGCTCCCGGAAAGGCAAAACCCTAAGCGACACATTTACGCTGTTTATGATGCAAATATAGGCTCGGTCCGGTACCGAACCGAGATGAGGCGACGCTAGGAACATGACAAATGGGGTGCTGAGATAGTAAAAATAACGGTTTAGCTTGATATAAGTCATTTTTTCAAGTTTAAGTAGGCGCTAGAGACACATATTTACCAATATTGTCCATTATCCTGTTAAAAACACAAATTTTTATCCGAAAATACCCATATTATAAACCGTATCCGCCTATGTTGCCAGATGCGTGGAAGCTTTTCTGTTATGCCACAAGATCCCCTCCAAGACTGGAGCCTATTTGTACTGGAGCCTATTTGTGTAGAGCCAAGTACTTTTCATAGTGGTGGGTAAAAATTTTTGACCAATCACAGACAAGCATTTCTGCAACAGCTCCTTTTATTGGTGACATTCCATCAAGCGTGTCAGCTGTTATGCCGGTGCAGAACTGGCGCTCTAACGACACGAGCGGCTGCTTATCGGTAAGTAAAAGGGGAATAAATGGATAATGTGATAAATTATTAAATTAAAGTCACATTATTCAGATAGAAATAGTCGGAAGCTATCTTTGCATAACGCATGTGATAGGTGTTATTTCTTTTTGAACCTCTGACAGAGTGGGAAACTTACTTTCCGGGTTGGGAGTTGGAGTGCGTACCAATTTCTTCCGGAGTGCATTTTCATGGACATTTTTATGCATGGAATCTGTTTACCAGTAACCAACCGGAAAAACCTAAATCAGTACCTACATAATATGCATAAGTAATATCATTCTCATTTTTGGTCAAATCAAATGCCAAAACATACGAACAAAGAAGTGAACAATGGATGGCACCGCCCGGCAGTGACCCGTAATAATCGGCACTGTTTTGTTTCTTATAACTCACAGGAGAAATGTGTTTCCTTTCACTGTTGGTCTCAGTACAAGGCTAGCCATATGAAAAACAAACAAAAATACTTCACCCTCAGCTCAGAGAGCATACCTACCTACGCAGCCAATTTCCCACGTAATACGGACGCAACTCTGCTACAGCACACGCCACAGTTGGATGTGATCAGAGCAAAGGATCAGTCAAGGTCTTGTGTTTACTGTTAACTTGTGTGGACACTGTTAACCATGTGTTCAAA
Source organism: Ashinkailepas kermadecensis (assembly GCA_034440615.1). Classification (NCBI taxonomy): domain Eukaryota; kingdom Metazoa; phylum Arthropoda; class Thecostraca; family Neolepadidae; genus Ashinkailepas; species Ashinkailepas kermadecensis. The sequence goes on from JAOTOM010000793.1 coordinate 34,922, forward strand.
GTTGCTAATGGTTATGACATACAAAATACCTTGCATTGATTGGTTGACAGACAGATTTCAGAACAGAAAATGCTAATGCAGCCAATTCTGATCGGTGGCCTCCGGTACTCTGGAGACGTCTCTTAAAATTGTTAAAGTTTCCCACTACAGGGTGGCAGAAACACAGGTATTCCGAGACTTGGCTCCAGAGCCGGAGAACAGTTCTCAGTGTGCATGTGCATCATCTTGCAAGTTGCTGTTGGCGCGTTGTTGGCAATTCCGGTGGTTGAGATTGATGGAGTGTGTGAAGCTGTGGTCCAGCTGCTGACTGCTACAAAATGTGATTAGTTTGAGTGGTGACCGTAAGTGGAATAACCAGCATTTTTTTGGGTGTCGTTCTGGGTTTGTTTTTATTGATATCTTTGTTCCCACATTTGTGTCGGAGTACATGTGAAGCCTATCCTATCCAGTATGAACCCGGAGTGCAAGAATATTTTCAGAGATAAGATCTCTTAAGAAGTGCCTTAATTCCCACCCTGACCTCTGGAGACCGCAAGGATGATGCAATTGGCTTCGTCAATGTGTTAGCATGGTAGTCCTAATGTGAATGTGATGTATGCATGCAATGGAAATGAATTTTCGCTCAGTAGTCCACTAACAAAAACATTTGTTATAAGTGAATGAACAGGTACAGAGCATTCAGGAAATTATTTTGGTGATCCAGCAATGCCAATGTTGGGGACTTCCAAGACAATAGAGTAGGTAGGTACCTAGGGACAGGATGGGAATCAGGGCACTTTTTAAGAGATTGTATCTCTGAAAACATTTTTGCACTCCAGGTTCATACTAGATAGGATGGGCTTCACATGTACTCCGACACAAATGTGGGAACAAAGATATCAATAAAAACCAACACAGAATGACTCTCCCAAAAATTGGTAAATATCAAGTTCAAGGTAAAATGTGATTTTTTGGATTTTTGTTGTTGTAATGGTATGCTTTCTGACATGATGAAGATTATGCGGTCACTCATTTTCACAGCAAATGATTACTTTTAAGTCAACTGCAGTCGATACAACTGATGACGTCATAGGCACAGGTCTGCAACTTTTAGCCCCAATGCTTTGAGAAGGTTTGTCTATGGACTACTAAATAAATAAATCAGAATAAATAAAATAACTTAACCTAACCTAACAGGAAAACCAGTATATGCAATATGCTATATTTGTAGAGTGATGATTTTGCTAGTGTATTTCTTTGCCAACTGAAAAGTAATCATTTGCAGAGAAAAGGAGTAGTCGCAACATAATTTCCACGTTCAAATACCCCATATTAAAAAAATCCCAAGTCACATTTTAGCTTGATCTTGATATATACCCAAAAAAGGTTATTCCACTTAAGTCACCACTCAAACTAACCACTTTCTGTAGCAGTCAGCAACCAGACTGCAGCTTTGCACACTCCTATCAATCTCAACCATTGGTATTGCAGACAATAATGCACCAACAACACTTGCAAGATGGTGAGCATGCACACTGAGTACAATGTTCTCTGGGTTTCAAGCTGCAACTCTGAAAACCTGTGTTCTTGCCACCCATATAGTGGGAAAATTTGACAGTTTCCAGAGATGTCCTACAGAATCCTGCAGGCTGCCAATCAGAATTGGCTGTGTTAAAATTTTATGTTCGGAAATCTGTCTGTCAGCTCATCAATGCAAGGTATTTTTTATATGACATCATAGCCATTAGCAACTTTGAACACATAGTCAACAGTGGTATACTGCAAACACAAGATATTGACTGATCCTTTGCTTTGCGCACCTTTATCACATCCGACTGGAGTGTGTGGTAGCGGAGTTGCGTTCATATTACATAGAAAATTGGCTGAGTAGGTAGGTATGCACTCTAAGCTGAGGGTGAAGTGTGAATCATTTTTGTTTGTTTTTTTATATGGCTAGCCTTGTACTGAGACCAACAATGAAAGGAAAGTACATTGCTCCTGTGAGTTATGAGAGACAACAGTGCTATTTATCACGAGTTGCTGCCTGGTGGTGCCATCAATTATTCACTTCTTTGTTCCTATGTTTTGACATTTCATTTGACCAAAAATGACTATGCATATTACTTATGCATGTTATGTACGTACTGATTACATAGGTTTTTCTGGTTCGTTACTGGTGAACAGATTCCATGCATAAAAAATTATGTCCATGAAAATGTACTCCGGAAGAAGTTGGTATGCACTCTTACTCCCAACCCGGAAAGTAAGTTTCCCACTCTGCCTAGGAAGGTGCATAGGTATGTAGGGGGTCTGAGGTGATTGAAGAGGGGGGTAATTGTACTGTGTTTACCAAATGCCAAAATTAACATGCTATACTTATTCAAATGGTTCCTTTCTACGAAAATCCCCTAACCACTCGCAAAGAACAAGTTTAAAACAATTATGTTGTTATGGTGTGCCATATTTCAAACATGAGAATGTGGTGCAGGATTACTTTACTGTAGCTGTTGTGGCACAAGTTATTAGTAGCACTAAAAAATACAGGTGTGATTGAAATAAAATTATCTGAAGTCACTTCCTTATGGTTTTCATATGCTGACTGCTCTTGGAAACCTGAAAATGGTGCCTGTGAACTTTGCTAACTCCATAAACAAAGAAGTGGTATAACTATGTGATTGGACATTCATATTTTGGTAGAGAAAGGTCCATTGTTTATGAATACTGTCATCTTTTTGTTATTTACATGCTGAATGTAACATGTCCAAAGGTAGGTGTTTGGAAATTGAACATGTTTGGATTCCCTGCTTCACCTAGGTGGATATGGTAATCTTCAAGTATTACCCCTTGCACTTTATTTATATCAACAATGTACCTAGGTCACAGACAGCTGACTGCCTGTCAGCTGTTCATGGCATCACTCAAAGTATGGGTAAAAACCTCCAGCTTGGTTCACTGAATGAACCCAGGAGCATTATATTAAGTCAGGTTATGTTATGTTCAGTTGTTCTGCTGACTCCCCTTAATAAGTACCAGATCAACCCCTTCAAACTATCCATGGTGATCCCCAGGTTCATCCAGTGATTTTGGCTGGAGGTTTTTCTCCATACTTGGAGTGATGTCACCAATAGGTGACTAGCAGTCAGCTGACATTGACTAAGATTATGAGGGGTAATACATGAAGAATACCAGTAGGTACTATGCCCAAGGCTATAGAACACAGGTAGAAAGCTCCTCTTCCCAAAAATGGAGAATCTTGAGCCAACCAATCAGCATTTAACAACCTCTGCCAATAGTGACAATAGTAAAGGCCATAGAGCAAAACTCGTGGAAGCCATTATTCATATATTATTTCATTCTTTGTGCTCATTTTCTACAAAGGCATTCTTGATATTTTAATATTCGTCTTGAATACAACTTTATAACAAAGTCACCTCTAATAGGGCACAAAATTGGTTATTTGTGTGTGTGTCACCTAGTGCCCTAGAGCTCCACTCAGGGCAGACTCCAGCCATAGGCAGAATAGCAGTCACAATGACCCTGCTATTGCTATGGTTCAGGGTGGCCAGAAGGGCCCTGTAGTCCTGCAGCAGCTCCTCACTCCTAGACTGATACCTAGGAGAACCACCACAATTTCAGCACACTCTACTAATATCCTGCTTATATTATATATATATATATATATATATATATATATATATATATATATATATATATATATATATATATATATATATATATATATATATATATATATATATATATATATATATATATATATATATATATATATATATATATATATATATATATATATATATATATATATATATATATATATATATATATATATATATATATATAATATATATATATATATAATATAAATATATATATAATATAAGCAGGATATTAGTAGAGTGTGCTGAAATTGTGGTGGTTCTCCTAGGTATCAGTCTAGGAGTGAGGAGCTGCTGCAGGACTACAGGGCCCTTCTGGCCACCCTGAACCATAGCAATAGCAGGGTCATTGTGACTGCTATTCTGCCTATGGCTGGAGTCTGCCCTGAGTGGAGCTCTAGGGCACTAGCAGCCAATGCCAGGGTAGGTAGACTCTGCCATGAGTCATCATGGCATCATCATCATAAAGTCATTATGGTAAAATGTTCTTAGTGGAGTCCCCCAGTGGTTAGTACTGGGGCCACTATTGTTCATTATATTTGTAAATAACATTGAAAGCAGCCTAAGCCATGAGGTTTTGAAATTTGCAGATGAATAGAGTACAACAGAGTAGAGTACAACGAATAGAGTACAACAGAGGGCAACAAAAATGGTTAATGGTATAAGCAACCTGGCATATGAGAAAAGATTGAAGAAATTGAATATGTTTTCACTTAGATATAGAAGGCTGGAGGAAATCTCATCGAGGTCTTTCAATTTGTTCATGGTCAGGAACAGGGATATCTCAGGGAAATGTTTGAATTTAACAGAAATGATTATTAGAGGTCATCAAATACAAACAATTAGAGATCCTAAATTAAAAATTAAAGTTTATCACAGCAGGACGACAAGGTTAACACAGTCTTTATTTACCAACAGGGTAGTAGAACACTGAAACCAGCTGCCAGAAACCATTGTCAGTAGCGGCACACTGAACATCTTTAAAAACAGCATAGACTCTTCAGATCTATAGAATGCTCCAATTCTACATTTTGTTCCATGCTTCAGAATGCTATCTAACCACGAGGATTCTACTCCTTCATTATCTACACTATCCTCTATGGAATGACTTTTCATTACTTGTCTGACATACAAGAGTATCCCCTCCTATCCCTGCCTTCCTTTGATTAGCTTTTCAACGAACATATATGCATGCAGTTCCACAATTTTGTTCCTAACCCTTCTCGCATTGACATAAAAGCATGATACACTATTCCTTTCCTTGCTTGCAATATTTCTAACAGAGTGCAACACTTTTGTCTCATTTGATAGCTGCTAAATTTATGTCCTGTTAAAAAACCACTGCTGCCAAGTTCAGTTCTGTGTTGCATGCAGTTTGGAATTTGGAAGGTGGCCGGCATCACTGCTCCCGATCAGGCTCCCTGGCCTTAAGCCTCTTGACTTCCTAAACTCTTGTTTTTTTTTTGCATTTGGTGTGTGTATTCTATATTCAATAGACAAGTTAGAGAGAGTGCAGCACAAAGGAACTAGACTCATCAGTGGAATATGTAACTTAGAATATGGAGAAAGGCTTGTGGCATTAGATATGTACTCACTCAAGTATAGGAGATTAAGGGGGGACATAATATAAACGTACAAAATTGTTACAGGACTAGATCAGGTCAATTTAAATGGTGCTCTTCAGTTTAGAGTATCACATAGGGGTCATCAATTCAGGTTAAACAAGTTGAGGTGTAGGACAGTTAAGCGTCAACAGGTCTTCAGTCAAAGGGTTGCTGATCAGTGTAATGAGCTGCCTGCTGATGTTGTGGGGAGTTCCTCATTGAATGTATTTAAAAGTAGGGTGCATAATTTTTTTAGACAGGAAAATCTTGTTCTTGAGTTCTAATCTGTGATGGACAAGGTGAGATTTATGTCAAGTAAGTGTGCACGGCACAGACCCCTTTAAGCAGGCATGGATGCAGTTTGAAAATTATTGATAAGGCATTCAATCCACATTTGTTATGAGTGATCAGGGGAATAAGGCTGGAAAGCTAGGGTAGATAGGCATTGATAGGTGTGTGGGATATTGGAAAACTGGTTCTTCAGGATGTGGGATGGTTGGGGAGGGTCTTTTACCAGGCTTATATTATCTTCCATTTACAGACTTGATGGGCCTTTGGGTCTCTTATTAAGTCTAAATTCTGTATAACTCTATACCTAGCAGTGCATTCAGCACCTTCCTTCAGGATGCGATACTGATGAGATTGTCTATGGTAGCACAATGGGTATAATGGGAGGAGTTTGTAATTGTTGAGTGTGTTATGCAATAGCAAGTGAGTCTCTTATTAAGTCTAAACACTTTAAAACTTTGTATACAGTGTTCCCAGCAGTGGATTCAGCACCTTCCTTCGGGATGTGATACTGATGAGATTGTCTATGGTAGCACAATGGGTATGATGGGAGGAGTTTGTAATTGTTGAGTGTGTTATGCAATAGCAAGTGTGAAGTGAGTCTCTTATCAAGTCTAAACGCTTTATAACTTGATATAGGGTGTACCTAGCAGTGGATTCAGCACCTTCCCTCGGGATGTGATACTAATGAGATTGTCTATGGTAGCACAATGGGTATGATGGGAGGAGTTTGTAATTGTTGAGTGTGTTATGCAATAGTAAGTGAATTGGTGCTCGATAGGCTGGGATATATAGCTTCCTAGGAACTTGCGATAAGGGATTGATTGGGGTGAGAGTATGTACATTTATGGTACCTTTTCCAGATAGGCTTAACCCAGATGGGCCGCTGTGGCTCTTATTAAGCCTTAACACTTTATGACTATCTGGCTGGTCATGATTTTTTGCCTCTTGGTGCATTTCTGGTGCATATTTGTCCTCAGCTGGTGTGCTCCTCATCAAAGCATTGGCTATGCTTCGCAGTCTGGCCAATATGCAACTTTGATTAAGCAAGGTTATGCACCATTGATGACTGACCAAGGAAGCAGAGCATTTGCTGTGGTCAAAAGAGCAGGCATTTAGGAAATGGAAGCATCTTAACTACCACACCAATGCTTTGACCACACAAATGAAGTTATATATATTATAAAGTCATAAAGTGACTTAATAGGGCTGAATCAGAGCTACAAGGGCCCAACTGGGTTAAGCCTATCTAGAAAAGATACTATAAAAGTACATGCTCTAACCCCAATCAATCCATTATCTCAAATTCCTAGGAGCTATATATCCCAGCCTATCTAGCACCATTCACCTGGTATTGCATAGCACACCCTCAACAATTACAAACTCCTCCAATCATACCCATTGTGCTACCATAGCCAATCTTATCAGCATCACATCTTGAAGGGAGGGGACGAGTGGTCTAGGGGTAAGATGCTCGTCTCACAATCGAAAGGTTGTGGGTTCGAGTCTCACCTGTTGCTACTCTTCGCCCGCGACCAATCGGCGTGAGATTGGCGATGCTACATGACTCAACGGTCGACGTGTCGTAAAGCCAATAACCAACCACATCCTGAAGGAAGGTGCTGAATCCACTGCTAGGTATACCCTATATAAAGTTATAAGGTGTTTAAACTTAATAAGAGACCGAAGTCCCATCCAGTTAAGTCTGTAAATGCAAGATACCATAAGCCTGGTAAAAAGACCTACCCCAACCATCACCACATCCTAAAGAAACCATCCACCAACATCCCACACACTTATCAATGCCTATCTACCCTAGCTATCCAGCCCTATTCCCTTGACCCTCTTAACACATGTGGATTGAATGCCTTGCCAATAATTTTCAAACTGCATCCATATCTGCTTAAAGGGGTCTGTGCCGTGCACACTTACTTAGCATAAATATCACCTTGTCCATCACAGATTAGAACTCAAGAACAAGATTTTCCTGTCTAAAAAAAAATTATGCACCCTACTTTTAAATACATTCAATGAGGAACTCCCCACAACATCAGCAGGCAGCCTATTCCACTGACCAACAACCCTTTGACTGGAGACCTGTTGTTGCTTAACTGTCCTACACCTCAAATTATCTAACTTGAATTGATGACCCCTATGTGATAGTCTAAACAAAAGAGCATCATTCAAATTGACCTGATCCAGCCCTCTAACAATTTTGTACATTTCAATCATGTCCCCCCTTAATCTCCTATACTTGAGTGAGTACATATCTAATGCCACAAGCCTTTCTCCATTTTTAAGTTACCTATTCCACTCATAAGTCCAGTTGATTTGTGCTGCACTCTTCTAACATATCTATATCTTTCTCAAGGTAGGGGCCCATGCTTCTACAGAATATTCCAAGTGGGGTCGGACACATGCTAAGTACAGTTTTTTTTCCATAACTGCATTGCTCTTATATCTCACACTTTCTATTAATGAGTCCCAGCATCCTGAGTGCCCTGTTCCTAGCTGAGATAAATTGATTTTTCTGCATTAAGGTCTTTGAAACCAACACACCCGGAAGTCCCTTTCCCCTTCGATAACATCCAGTTCCTGCCCTCCCATTGTATATTTGAAAGTCTCACCGAGACTACAGATGCATAACTTTACACTTATCATAGTTGAAAGACAGCTGCCATTGATCAGCCCATTATTAGGGCAACTGAAAGACTAGCTGGAATTAAATTAGCTTGGTAATGTTCAGTAGACAATGCTAGAAGGTTCTTTAGTTTCTGCAAATTTAAACCTAGACAATGTAGAGTAGGGCCACTGGAGGTAGTGGTGAAATGTGTTAATGATTGTGGTATGGTTGACCCACTAAGCAAGCAAATGTGATAATTCCTTTTTTTGCAAGTATAAATCAAGAACATGTAAAACCACTGAAGGTTTTGCTATGCAAGGCTATATGTTGAATGAGTATATCACTCCTGAGGTTGCAAGATAACAGTTGCAGAAAATATCACCTAATATTTCTGCTGACCAGATTATGTATAAATTTATATACTGTATATGTATACATATATATATATATATATATATATATATAGTACCAGTTTAAAAATGGGTAGTGTGAGGTGTGTAGAAAGTTACAGACCAGTCAGTTTCACCTTACTACTTTGCAAGGTACCAAAAGAACTGGAAAAGTTATAGGTTGTATTGAAACATTGTTAAGGGGAAGAAAACAGAGTTTAGTGTCAAATGGAAACTTGATGTTAATCTGAATGGAAGGATGTTCTAGGTGAAGTGTTACAGGGCTCTGTTTGGGTCCAATTGTCATCATCTTTATGAATAGCATTGAGGCAGGGCTGAGGAATAGGATATTCAAATTTGCTGAGGAAATGAAGCCAGAATGAGTGGGTAACAATGGTGATCAGTCGAGTGATATTCAACGAGGCTTGCAGGACCTAAGAAGTATACTGATGAAGGGCAAATGTGTTTCAACCATCATAAGTGTAAGGTTATGCACCTGGTGTCTGGAGGCGAGACATTCAGATATACAATTGGAAGTAGGGAACTTGGTGTCATAGATGAGGACAGAGGCTGAGGTGTTAGTGGATATAGGACATTTCAAATGGATATAGGATACTTGATATAGGGGAGTGGTTAGTTAGTTAGTTATTTGGGCTTTAGGGCGCTTCGACCGGAATTGATCATTCGCGCCTAGGGGATTAAGTGGTGATATGATTTAAATGTATATGATCACTAAAAAGTTAGATAATGTCAAACTGAATGATGTTCTTTTATTTAGAGTATCACCTAGAAGCCCGTAATTCAGGTTGAACAAGTCAAATTTAGGGGCAGTTCAGCACCAACAGATTTTCAGTCAAAGGGGGGGCTGATCGATGGAATAGGCTGCCGTCTGATGTTGAGGGGAGTCCCTCAGTAAATGCATTAATACATAGTGTAAACAATTGTTTTTTTGGGGCTTGAGTTGTTTTTGTAGTCCTAATTAATGGTGAATGGGGTGAGGTGTATGCTAGTATGCGTGCCTGTGCAGGCCCCTTTAAGGAGGCATGGATGAAGTTTGATAACTATTGATCAGGCATGGTTCCCTCAACCATGCTTTAATCCAACCTATAACTTTTCGAATAATGCCATGGTGCTGTAGTTGGTGCATTAGTCTCTTATGTGAACTTTATCAGAAGCTTTGCTAAAATCCAAGTACACAACATTCAATTCTGCTTAGATTGTCTACTTCTTTAGTAACATACTCCATGAACTCCAATAGGTTAGTTAAACAAGATCTTCAAGATCAAAATCCATGTTGAGTATCCCTTAAAAGATTGTCTATCAAGATGAATCTGATCGTTCTGATTAACCAGATTTTCTAGTACCTCGCCAACTATTGAGGTCAAGCTGACTTGC
>JAOTOM010000794.1:0-30000 GCA_034440615.1 Ashinkailepas kermadecensis
AGCCCATCCACATGTCCGCGGGAAGTGACGGACAGAATCCCACCGCTGCCACCAGTGTAGGGCTCCGATGTGTAGGGCTCCGAAGTGTAGGGCTCCGAAGTGTAGGGCTCCGAAGTGTAGGCTCCGATCCAAGACTCTGGGCTTCAGCTCCTGTATTGCTTCTCCATCATGAAACCGGTCACGGCCGGTCACAGCCGGACAGCGCACCGCACCGACCACCTCGCGCCATCGCGTCCCGAGCCCGAACCCCGGCCCCTCCGCCAAGGCGACAGAGGTCAACACCGGATGGCCCCCGGGCGCGCCGCCGCAGAGGCACACCCAGTGCGGCAGCACCCGCGCCAACACGCGGCGCCCGCTGCACCGCCGGCCGCACCCACACCGCTGCTGGTACCCTTGTGCGAGCCGGGTCCTTATGCCGCATACCGCCGGACACGGGCGGAGGCAGGCGAGACACATCCCCCTTACATATATATACAAATACACAAATATATATATTACGTGGGCTATATGGGGCCTCCTGTCGGTGGCGGATCCAGGGAGGGAAGTTGGAGCATGTGCCCCCTCCCCCATAAAAGGTGACGTCCCTTCGACTAGGAAAATGCGTCCCTCCACGAAAGCTCGAGTGCACCCCAGCACCCTCGAATTTTCCAGCCACAGGCGCCTCTCGGCAGGAAAGGCACCCCTCAAGCTACTTTCGCGGTGGCGCCACTCCAAATACGTGACCCCTCCCCAAGATGACAATTCCTGGATCCGTCCCTGCCTCTTGTGGCAGCTATTGGTTTCCTGTAGCGGCTATGGGACCTCTTATGACGACAGAGAGCCTCCTAGTGCGGTCTAGGGGCGGTCAGATCATTTCAGGCGGTCTTCTGTGGTTACGTTTCGGAAACTCTCCTGCCACTGAGGGGAAGAAGCTAAGGCGCACTTAGCTTCCCCCCTCTCTCTGTCCTTTCTTTCGCTCTTGAACGGGGGTGACAACTTGACCAGCTAGAACGGACGGTAGAGGGAGCCTACCAATATCGGGAAAAATCCCTTTATTTTGGAGGCACTTGATGGTCAGCCTGCCCGAAACGGCGCATTGTTAGGCAGGAAGATTGTTACTGGGTCATTTAGGATACATTTTGCTGAAGCTGAAGAATAGGTCTTTCAATTGGTATACGTCAAAGTGATCTATATTGCCATACAACATCCAAGAGAGCGTAGAGAAAAACGGTAAAATTGCATGTGAACCAATGGTGAAGGGAAGCCTTCAAGCCCGCTACCAAACCAACTTCGTGGGGGCCCGGGAGTGAGTGCTATTGTCGTTTCATTGGCAAACAATTTTGTGCTGGTGCGCGCAGGAATCGCCTAGTTCAGCGTTATGTCATAAACAATGAAACAGTGTGTATTTGAGGGCGAAGAGATCGAAATGATCGGCCACACCTATCCGGAAGAAGGAGATGAGTTGGCTGTCGTAAACGTATCATCTGACTGATCTCAGTGATGCAGACGAGCTGAAAATGACGATGCCACTGGACCAGCAGAAGTGCACGATATTCCTAGCATCCTGGAAGTGCAGATCAATCGTGACCTGGATGAACCCGAACAGGCTGACCCTCCAAGTCAAACGTCAGGAGCTGACAACATCCCAGCAAAGAGGAGGCGCGAGGAGAAAAACGTGCCAGTGTGGCGCCATGTTTCATCCGAGTACACTAGGTGGGAGAATGCATGCAATTCGGATCGATGCACTTCCCGTCAAAACATCACTAAATGGATGTGCACCAGTGGAGATCATGGAAGAGCTGCTGACTCCGGATATATTTCAACACACCCAGACAGCACTCGCATCTCTGCAGTACTCTCAACATGTAAAAATGACCCACGCTTCTCGATAGATGACAGCGACCTGAATATGTTCACCGGGATTCTCGTCTTCTCTGGATATGTCAAGCTGCCAAGCGAAAAGCTCTGCTGGTCAGAGGCAGCTAATCTAGCCCATGACATAGTTCGGAATGCTATGCCACGCAGCAAGTACATGCAAATAAAACAGTATCTTCAATTGCAGGACAACTCGAGGAAGTAGACCAGCACGGATTGAGCTTACAAGGTCCAGCCATTGATTGATATGCTGAACGAGTCGTTGCGGAGGTTTAGCATGTCAGGAAAAACTAGCTGTGGACGAGATGATCGTCCACTACTACGGATATCACGGGCTGAAGCAGTTCATCCATACGAAGCCAATCCGTTTCGGCTCCAAACTGTGGACTTTGTGTGGGGAAGATGTAATGTAGAAAGGAGCAGCGCCTTCAGTTGCAGGACATGCCTATGGGGACGAGAGTGGTGTTCGATATAAGTTACATTTCAGATCCAAGAGGTCACGAGGCCTAGTTTGACAATTTATTCACGTCTTGGGCGCTGCTCGCGGAGCTCAGGAATCGTGGCATCCATGCCACAGGTACTGCGAGGAAAAACCGGATGAAAAAATGTCCCACCAAACCAACAAAGGTCCTTCAGAGAAAAGAAGAAACGAGGTACGTTTGACTATCGGTTTGAAATGCCGGAATAAATCCTGGCAGTCCGCTGGAATGATAATAAAGTTGTGATGTATCTTGCAATTATAGATGAACATGCAAGATGGCAAATCATTCAAATTCCCTAACCGAACACGTTTGACTGGCTTTACAAAGATAGTAACCGAAACAATGATCAATGATCATATTGGGTGCATTACTTCGAACCAGCTATCATTTGTTTGCCCCATCCCAAGCGCCAAACGGCGGCCGCCATGGGGGAGCATTCATAACATCCAGAGTTCATAACGTCCAGAGGTCATAACGTCCAAAGCTCACAACGTCCAAGGATCATAACGTCCAAAATGCGAAATAAAGTCCAAAAAAGTCCAAAATGTCGGATAGGGTGCGTTCATAACGTCCAAAGTTCATAACGTCCAAGGATAACAACGTCCAAAATGGGCTTCAGAGGGAGCGTTCATAACGTCCAGGGTTCATGAAGTCCAGAGCTCATAACGTCCAATAACGTCAAAAAATTGTTCCTCAATTGTCCACTATAGGAGCCAGCGAAGCCCTGACGGTGAAATCGTGCGGCTGTGTCTCCGTTTTCTGTCAACAGGTGGCAGTGGCAAACGTGGCGTTCCGTCCACCCCTTCCCCTGCTGAAGCCTGCCTTCTCCATCGCACACCCTGGTGCGTCCGATTTGGCATGCGTGTTATATATCGCTGATAACCCACACCCAACCAATAAGCGCACCGGGGAAGCGTCAGTCGCCGACCGGCTAGCCGCAAAAAGGCCGCGGACTGGCCGACCGGCCGACCGGACGGGTCCATGCAGAGGACCGGCCGCGTAGTCATTGTTACCAGGTTGATATGATGAGCAAATTTGAGCAGCCTTTTCCTCAGCCTAACCTCAATATTTTTCACGAAGATTATAAATAGAAGAGTATCTGGAACGGAGCCCTTTGGCACACCAATCATAATTATTCCATTCAGATTCATATCCATTGCATACTACCTTTTGTTTCCTTCCCCTTAACAATGTTTCAATCCAGTCAAGAACTTCTCTATATGCCCCGTGCTGCTGATGAATGAAGTAGGAGACTCTGTTTGGAAACCTGCATGTATAGTTCTATGGGATTGAAAAGCGATGAAAACCATGATGACAAATATTTTAACCACTAGGAACTGCATAATTAGATAAATACGGAGATTTATTAATACATTTCAGGGACCGATCCGCTAGATGCCGATTGGCTATGTATTTCATGAAGTCATGTCTGCGTTCCGACTGTGACGGCTAGGCATAGCCGGAAATAACGAGTGGTTTAATAGGCACGAAACGTGGATATTTATGGCATTGCATTGAGAAAGACTATATGGGATGATTGCCTGAGTGGCTGTTGGTGAATCCATTGGTGGTTATATTGGACTGATAACTATGGTGGATTCCTGACCTCGAACCAACCGCAATGACACATAAATGTAAACCGGAGGCGGAGGTCTCGGGATCTGCATGTCAATATCGCTGCCAGAGGAATCGAGGATCGGCGGGGAAGGCAGAGGGATCACGACGGAACGTTCTTATCACAACCAACCTGAATTGAAATCACAACTGGAACGAAGAGAGAAATAGTGTTTTGCACCAGTATATCACAATACGCCCATGTGAAATCCAATCTAGCTCTTCTTGAGTATGCTCTTCAAATCAAACCGAATGAAATTGGCCAAGACCGCCATATGGAATGGGCAATTCCACGACAAATCGACAATTGAAAGTGCAAAAAAAACACTCAATATTATATATTTTGATGAAAATATTTGTGTCGGGTTATCTAATGAACCGAATCCAGCCGTGCCATTTTTGGAAACATCAGGTCAACGGTCAGGGAGTTACAGCATCGGGCATTTTTTAGATGTCACCCAACAAGGTTGTCTTTTTAGGACTATAATTCAATGAAGAACAATCTGAATTGTGCAAAAGTATATATCTGAATGAACTCACAATGACCCACTGTATCTTTTGGCTATTTCCAAGTTATCGTTTACTGGATATTTGAAATCGTGACATCGTGACCTTAGGATAGGTGACCTATTTTACAAAAAGGAGACGAGTAATCTAGGGGTAAGTTGCCCGTCTCACAATCGAAAGATTGCGGGCTCGAGTTCATCTGTCGCTGCTCTTCGTCCACGACCAATCGGCGCGAGAGATTGGCGACGTTACATGACTCAACGGTCGACGTGTCGTAAAACCAACCACCACCACCTTCCGGGACAGTCACAATGCGATTTGAAGAAGTGTATAAATAAAGTTCGATAGAATCTTTCGAAGCAAAAAAGTAAAAAATAGGGTTTTGCTCTTAAACTCCTACATATCCGCTCAAAAATAGGCATGCATGATTGTTTTCGTGGTAGTTTATCGTGACCTATATGAATATGTATATGAACGGTATATTGCTGAAACACAATTCTTTTGGCGTTCGAGACACGTGATGGTATGATAATGTTAGTCATCTGATCTTGAATGTTGTGTTGCACAAGCGTTCTAACTCGTGAGGTCAAGGGTCAAACAAAATGTCAGGAATGTCTCCAAATTGCGGTAGTAGATGATTTCTGAGTTATACCTTACCATGAATTACAAGGAGAGAGAAGCATCCACAATATAGCAATCACATTCCGATAACCGAGAAACCGTTTGCGCAACCATTTATTACATCGCAAAAATATAAATGTACGAACGTAGTGAAATATCAGGGAGGGCACAAACAAGGGGTGGCACCGTGTTTGGGTGCCCAGTGCTCACTGCTCACTCTCGCTGAACATGTTGCCTGTGAAGCGATGAAATTTATGATGGTGTCGGACGCAGTCAAGGTGAAAGTATAGCTATTTTTATGAGTCTGATCAGATCAGCCGAATGTGTCTCGGCGGGACCGACCGTGTCACGGCGCGACAGGTTAATGGAACCAAAAGTAGAGTTCAGAAAAGGTTTGCTTTTGAAAATTTGTGTGAGATATATGATATATACAAGCAAAACTCTGAAAACGCTCGCACCGGCTTCTTAACCTTTTTGTATATATTTTTTTTTTTTTTAAATTCCCCTACCTATTAATAGGTAGGCAGGAGCAAGATACCTTTACTAGAAGGTAGATCGAAGTTTTCCTTCAAGCCCGCATGACGTCATCCGAAGTTTTTTTACTATGGTATCAATATGGTTGCAGACGACTTTTCTCAAATCATACGCAATGGTTACTTTTATTTTGCTTCCTCTACAAGCAAATATATTTCAGTGAGCATTTGTTCCGACACGTATTTTTATCATGCATAGGCAAGGTTGGATTTGTGCATTGTAATATTGCATGTTGAGAGGAATATTTTGTAGTCATCCAGTAGGGAGAATATTTGTGTTCATACCTTATGCATCGTAACTCAATTTGCACCCCCTTTCGGTGAATTTTGAGCACTTTTACTTGATCACAGCAGCTCATTGTCAAGCATAGGAGGTGACTGAGGAGATTCAACCTCCAGATGAGAAAACAAGAAACAATTTTCTGGGGAGGATAGTGTTCTGGATTCCAAAAATCCAGGAGCAGCCTACTTTTCCAAACATGTACCTACCTACCTACATTGACATACAACAGTCATTGCAAACATAGCTCTTTCTAGGTCAGCTAGACCCAGGGCACGGTGCATTATTCCTTTATTAATTTTGCATGGATTATTGACGATACATGCATAATTGAACATTTATGTACAATACAATCATCATGCTATGAATGCCTTCCTGAAACTTTCCATGAGTTGCAGTCTGATTTCCTGTAGTATGAATTCAGCATCTAGATAGAATGTTTGAATGTAACACATCTCTGTTTCAGGTGTCATGCCTTACTGTACAGTACCAGAGGTGGCACTGGGCAGGCAACTTTAATAAAGAAGAAATCTGGTTACACCATTTTTATCAGGATTCTGCCTTAGCAAAATCTCTTAGCATACAATAAAACATGTCGAACTTCAAATGTTGGGAACCAAGAGCATGCTCCAAACATTTCAAAGCAATTGATAAGAGAAGAAACCAAAAGAAAGAACTGCTCAACCCTGCCTCTTTGTAGAGAAGCAAATCTCTCCTACCATCAGCTATTCCCACCATAATGTTCCCGCCAGCCAATATCCTTGGTAATCTTGAAACTTTTTGTATTAGTGATGTTTACATCATTTGCAAGATTACGTTGTTGTGTTTTTCTTGCTTTGTTTGCATGTTGACAATGTTTTTCCTCCACGAAAGAAAAGATGGATAGGCCTGGTTAGGTTATGTCCTTTTACTTCAAGATTTTGATACTTTTCTCTGAGAAAATAGATTAGGCTGGCTAATTTTATGCTAGGTTACCTTGCAAATTTCTAAAGCTTTCAATAATTAGTTATTGTATATGAACCAATTGAAAGCCCTCCTTTTTGGTATTATTTTGCTTTTCAACCAATTTTTGTGCTTGCTCGTAAAAAATATGTTCTTTGTGCACCAAAATAACAATCACGATAAGACCCTCATGTCAAGCATTTACCACTAAGTTATAGCTACACTAAGTTAGGGTCAGATCTGCTGACTGAAATGGTGCATTTATGGGCTACATTTTTACAGAATGGACAAAGAATGAGGTTATCATGAGATAACAAGTGAGTGATGCCTATATTTAGGTTGATTCTTTCCATCAACAATTATAGGATTTGTATAAAATTCCGCCACACGCCACGGCCTTCACTGCGGAGTTGATGGCCATCAGCAAAACTCTTGCATACATCGAGGTTGACGACGATATTTTGCATGTTATTTTGACTGATTATCTGAGCAGTCTTGTGGCGCTGCACAGTTTTAACCAGCAATATGTCATCGTACGATACATTTTATGGCACCTTACCTCGCTGCATCGCATGAGAAAACAGGTCAAACTTTGCTGGATTCCAGCACATGTTGGAATCCGTGGTAACGAGCTGGCCGACAGGGCTGTAAGGCATGCAGCACAAGCGCCAAGGAGTCGCGTTCTCCCACTCCCTGCCAGTGACTACTTCCCAATTATCTCATCATTTATTCTCAGACAGTGGCAGGGCAAACGGGACCAAGTGGAGTTCAACAAGTTAAAACAAATCAAACCTTAGCTCCATGGCCGTCGTCCTTCAGCCAAACTAGAAGGGTCGAGGTAGCCATCTGTCGTCTCAGAATTGGTCACACTCTAGCAACACATAGGTATTTATTGTGCGGGGACGACAGGCCGAAATGTGTTGGGTGTAATGCCGCGCTGACTGTGCACCATGTGCTGGTGGCGTGCCAAGCATACACAGAAGAACGTAGGCGCCACTTCGGGTAAGATGCGAATGCTCTGAGGTTGAAGGACGTATTGGGAGACTATTACCGATTTATACACCATGGAGCAGTTTTATGCTTCCTTGCGGAGATGGGATTTGACGTAATGTATGCACCTGCCTAACTGATTACTTGTTTCCACAGATCTTAGATCAAGCGCCTTAATAGCTACCGATGTTTTATATTCGTTTGTGACAGTCTGACGCGTGCTTAGGCAACCTTGTTATGGGTGCAATATAACCCAATGGGGTTGACGCACCCTAAAACGCCAATAATCATCATTAAAATGGCAAACATACATAAGAAGTCCCTGGGCCATTTTTGATCACAATGTTGGTTTTCTGGTGTTTTCTGATTTGACACTGATTCCGTTGGAAAATGAAAACTTCCAAAGATATAAGCACTTTAAGTTGAAGTACCTCTGTCTAAGAAATCAGTCCAAGAAAATAATATTAAAAACATTGAAAAAACTTTTTAAACGAGAAAAAATTGACTATATGTACCTGCTATCCCACCTCAACAACATATGGGAAGTGTGGGGAAAAGGTTTTGGGTGTGGTGGTATATAATGAAAAATAACATACAATTATCAGTACAAATTAATACAACCTAACCTAGCCTACTGATGTTGGACGGCCTAAAACCTACCGATGTTGAATCACTTAAACGCACTCATATTGGATTACTTAAAGCCTACGGATGTTGGATTGCCTAAATATGACTTTAAAATGTGATTTTCAAAACAAATTGCAGAGTACTGTCCATAATAGCAACTGCACGTGGAGGGCATGTATTGTGAAATAAATAAATAAATATATAAATAGGAAGACGTGAACCTTCAACAGCCGCCGGCTGCCAGCGACCATCGCGCAGACAGCGGGTCAGGCGTGCACGGTCCAGGTCGCGGACCGCTGATAGGTCATTCACATTATGGCCAGATCAGGTCGCGAATGGTGCCGTTGCTGTGTCCGTTCCCGAAGCCGTCCCGGCGGCTCCTGCGACGTCATTTGCGCGAGGGGTATCTCAGCTGAGGCCACCATCAGTGGTAGCCTTACCCGCTGGCGTGTGTGTTCCCTTGCCGCCCCAGTTCAGTACATAAGATCAAGTTCAAGCCGCGCTGTGACAGACGGTCACCACGTGTGCGCAGACCACTCGTACATTACGGCTGCGATGCGAGTGATGAATGAAAGCAGGCGAAGTTTCAGGCGAAAAATTCTTATATTGTGAGTTCATGTCTGTATTTTGTTCTCGCCAACCAGAGTTGGCGATCCACGCAGGTCATCGTGCTGCTGCCGTTGTTACTTGGTTATGTTATAAGTTCGCGATACATTCGTACTTGAACTACGTATGCGCAAATACACGTGAAAATCGTACTAAGAACATATTCGCACTCGATATATTCGTATTCGGGGAGTTTTATGAACCACGCAAGCAGGACGCTACATCTGCAGTTGGGTCGAAGGTAACCATTTTTATGCAATTTTCCAATTTGTGACTTGTATCCTCAATGACAGATGCAGCCAGCTTCCTGCACACAGACATAGCGAACAGATGTCATCAGCGGGTATCAACAAACACCCCCTGCCACACCAATTATTTTCACAATTTGCGACCAATATATACAGACCCACAAACCAAACGCGTGCATCCATTCATGTGTAGGCTTAACCGTAAGCATGCAAATAAAGGGCATAATCATTTGCAATAATGTCTTGCGGCCCACTGGTGCAGATTGCTTTTGAACAATTCATGCAACAGGCACACGCACACACCTATATATATACACACAAATATATATTACGTGGGATATATGGCGCCTCCTGTCGGTGGCGGATCCAGGGAGGGAAGTTGGGGCACATGACCCCCCCCCCCCATGAAAGGTGGCGGCCCTTCGACCAGGAAAACGCGTCCCTCCGCGAAGGCTCGAGTGCACCCCAACACCCTCGAATTTTTCAGCCACAGGCGCCTCTCGGCAGGAAAGAGCACCCCTCAAGCTGCTTTCGCGGTGGCGACACTTCAGCGGCTATGGGACCTCTTATGACGACAGAGGGCCTCCTATTGCGGTCTAGGGGCGGTCAGATCATTTCAGGCGGTCTTCTGTGGTTACTTTTCGGAAATTCTCCTGCCACTGAAGGGAAGAAGCTATGGCGCACTTAGCTCCCCCCCCCCCCACGCCCGTCTGTCCTTTGTTCCGCTCTCGAACGGGGGTGACAACACCAGCTAAAACGGACGGGAGAGGGAGCCTACCAATATCGGGAAAAATCCCTTTATTTTGGAGGCACTTGATGGTCAGCCTGCCGGAAACGGCACATTGTTTGGCAGGAAGATTGTTACTGGGTCATTTCGGATACATTTTGCTAAAGCTGAAGAATAGTTCTTTCAATTGATATACGTCAAAGTGATCTATATTGCCATAAAACATGCAAGAGAGCGTAGAGAAAAACGGTAAAATTGCATGTAAACCAATGGTGAAGGGAAACCTTACATTCGTGGAGGGGGCGAGGTTCGAGGCGGCGTCATCTGGTGTTCACGATTTTGGCGGCATAGGTATTCAGAAAAAGCTGTTCTACTTACCTACACCAATGATGGCTGGCACAATTGGAAAGGTTTGTGGTGTGGCTGAAGAAATTAAGGATAGTGTGCAGGCGTGTTGCGTTCTAAGTATGCTTTTGGAGTAAATTTGCAGTTTATGGTAATTTCTTCTGCTGGTGCAATGTTTATGAATGTGCTTAACATGATGTGACCACTCTTTTCCTCTACAAATGCATACTTTTAAGTTTACAGGCAAAATGACACCCAAAAAGGGGCCTGAAGTTGGATAATATGGCATAAAAAGTAACATTCCAAATCAAGAAAAAATGTAGCATAGCCTAACCTAACCTAGCCTAAAAGGTATTATTGTGATCAGAGTGGGAAACTTACTTTCTGGGTTGGGAGTCTGAGTGCATACCAACTTCTTCTGGAGTACATTTTCATGGACATTATTTTTTTATGCATGGAATCTGTTTACCAGTAACCGACTGGAAAAGCCTATGTAATCAGTACCTACATAATATGCATAAGTAATATGCATTGCCATTTTTGGTCAAATCAAATGTCAAAACATAGGAACAAAGAAGTGAAAAATGGATGGCACTGCCAGGCAGCAACTTGTGATAATCAGCACTGTTTCGTCTCTCATAACTCACAGGAGTTCTCATAACAATGCGCTTTCCTTTCACTGTTGGTCTCAGTACAGGGCTAGCCATATGAAAAACAAACAAAAATACTTCACACTTCACCCTCAGCTCAGAGTGCATACCTACTTACACAGCCAATTCCCTATGTAATATGATCGCAACTCTGCTACTGCACAGTCACAGTCAGATGTGATAGCTGTGCACAAAGCAAAGGATCAGTCAAGGTCTTGTGTTTGCAGTATGACACTGTTAACCATGTGTTCAAAGTTGCTAATGGTTATGATGCCATATAAAAATGCCTTGCATTGATTGGTTGACTGACAGATTTCAGAACAGAAAATGCTAACACAGCCAATTCTGATTGGTGGCCTCTGGGACTCTGGAGGATGTCTCTTGAAACTGTCAGATTTTCCAACTATATGGGTGGCAAGAACACAGGTTTTCAGAGATGCTGCTCCAGAGCCAGATAACATTGTACTCAGTGAGCATGTGCACTATCTTGCAAGTGCTGTTGACATGTTGTCTGTGTTTCCTGTGGTTGAGATTGATAGGAGTGTGTGAAGCTGTGGTCTGGTTGCTGACTGCTACAGAAAGTGGTTAGTCTGAGTGGTGACTGTAAGTGGAATAACCAGCGTTTTTTTGGGTGCCGTTCTGTGTTTGTTTTGATTGATATCTTTGTTCCCACATTTGTGTTGGAGTACATGTGAAGCCCATCCTATCCAGTATGAACCCAGCATGCAAAAATGTTTTCAGAGATCAAATATCTTAAGAAGTGCCTTAATTCTCACCCTGATTGTGATTTAAAGTGGTAACAAGACAAGTTTTTATACATGTTTGCCTCCATAAAGCAAACAAATGGGCTAGGTTTGGTTAGGTTAGATTAGTTTAGGTTTTTTAAGTTGGAAAAATTGTCAAAATTTGTCTTTAAAAATTTGGGCAACAGATAAAAATATGTTTATCTTGATCTTGTGTTGATTGAATGAATATGAATGTAAAAATTTTATAAATATATTTAAACAAAAAATGGTGTATGATTGAATGAATATGACATGCACTTCTTTGGGAAATGAAAACTTTGTTTAGAAATAAGAACTTCAAGTTGTACTTATTTCTCAATAAGCAGTCATTTCACCAAAAAATATAATTTTGTGATCCTTCAATTAACATTTAGAACAACACTGCAATAACATCTTTGTTGCAATGTAGGTGCATGCTATCCCTCTGCAGTGTTAAATTATTCATAAAATAGGGTGGAATATACCACTTTCTCAACACTCAATCGACATCCTTCTCCAGGGAAGTATCGACATCCTGCTTCTTGATGCATGCTTATGAAGTCTTTGTGTCCCCTTTCTAAGAGTACCTCATTTGTAAGTATCATGATCATGCTCTCGATAAGGGATGATGATTCACGAACATTTTGCAGTGCAATTTCAGGTAAAGTGATTATCCATAATACGATATGGTAAACAGCACCAGTGTATATCATATTTTTTACTCGCAATCCGGAATATAGCTCTTCCTAAATTGTGAATCTCAAAACAACTAATGAAGGTGCAGTCATAAGGACACCATTGGCTCAAATTTGAGACTGAAAGACATCAAAAGGATTTGAAATGACACTAATTCCGTGACAAATTTTGACATCCTACTGTGCTCATTTCGACATCTCACACCTAACAAAAAACCATTATTTTAACACTGTCCCTTTGACCTCAACAAAATCAGGAAAAGTGCACATCAAAGTGTTAAGGTGGGGCAGGATATATTGAAGAAAAATGTAATATTATGACAACAAAAACCTAACCTAACTTAACATACTTTAACCACAGTATGATCAGATATTCTTTTCACTTAATTTTTTTGTTTATGGCTGAACTTTGTGCCATTGCCTGTCAATTCCTCTTGATGTTTTTTCCAAGGCTTGTTGTTCCTCACCTATGGTATAGTTTCTTGGTGTTCTCTTTATAGTGATGAACATGATGAATGACATGGTGCTTCAAACTTTTCCCAGGAAATCACCTGCAAAGCTGCTGTGGCATGGGCTGTAAAGGGAGAAGCTGATGATAGAAGAGGTGCAAGTAGCACCACCAAAGACTGGAGAAGTTCGGATCAAGGTACCTGTTCTGCATGCTGCTTGTTGAACTGAATGCTTTTGAGTTAGGATCAATTTGATAGGTTTCCCTTGGTTAAGGCAGCTTTTGTCCCATGCTGCTGGAATAAGTTAATGCATCTTTGGGCATTTTCATGTTTAAAGGTACTTTGAGATAGGAACTTTGGAAAAGATGTTGTGAGCCATTTTGAATTCATGCCTGACATGTAATGCCCTGTTGCAATATACAGATGTGTAGGAACACTGGTGAAAGGTGGGGGGACCAGCACAATCTTGGTCTCGAATGTGCATAGCAAAGAATTAAGGTAAGTTGGATGCATGGACATGGACCCTGGCCTCCTTTGCTTCTGTGTCTACTGTCACATATTATTTGGTAAGTGTTCAAATTACCACACAGTATGGCATATGTGCAAATATTACATGCCAACCTGATCTGGTCCCACCCACCACTCTAAATGTCAATTTAGTGGTGGAGAAAGACTGCAAGTCACTGGGTGCACCACTGCTTGTGTGACCAGTTTTCACCACCAAATTTGCTGCTGGCTGTGGCTGTGATGGCCCATTGACAGACTGTTGCTTGTGCCTGGCAGGATGGGATCACAGCCCACCAGTGTGTCCAAATTCATAAATGTATGTGAAACACAACACAGCAGAGAATTGTTTATATCTTGAGTTGACACATATTTCTTTATTGTTGTTGACATGTTCCATATATCTTCATCAGTGCACCCAAGAAATGGATTCCTGATAGTAATACACAGCTGATGTGAATGAACTTCAATTGCCACTTACTGGTTGTGAAGTGATGCTGGGCTGTATGCAATCACAATGTCTAAACTGAAAATTGTTGTGTAAAGTGACATATAACATGAATGCATCATATGTCAGTGTATTCCTTTCTATTTGCATCCTTAGCTGGCCCATATCAACTACATCTCAGAAATCCAGGATCAGTGAAATACATTTAACATTAATTGAATTAATTAATATATTATAATTAACATTAATTAATTGAAATACATTTTAATTAATTGAAGTATATGCTTTGCTCCTGGACACCACACATGCCTCAAGTTGTCTTATTTAATTGCATTCTGTGAGCATATGAAATTTGATTTTTGTATTGACATCCATGATGGCAAAATCAAAGATTCGTATTCACATCTGTCGCCCAACTGCACACCAATTTGGCTCCACTGTATGCACATGTGTTACGGTTCTGTACAAGCTGCATTACGTGCCATCCGACATTTCGGTTACATCTCCAATGGCTAAATTAGAAGATGTCGTTTATTTGCATGCGACGGCCGAGTGAACACGAATTTGCACACGCTGTGGCCGACCTGCGGCCGCAGCTGGCCACCGAGCGCAGCTGACGCGCTCTGAGGAGCAACTGACCGCCGCCCACGCCGCCGCAGGTGCTGGCCACCGGGGTGTGCCACACGGACTCCTACACGCTCGACGGCCACGATCCGGAGGGTCTGTTCCCGTGCATCCTGGGCCACGAGGGCGGCGGCGTGGTGGAGAGCGTCGGCGAAGGAGTCACCCACGTAGCTCCCGGTGAGTTTGATAGTGTCACGGTGGCCGAGAGCTTCGGTGGAAATGTTGGGATGTGGTTTGTGCTGGTGGGGCCGGGGGCATTTGGGCTCCGATGCAAGAAAAAAACAAAAGTATACATGAATCATGCCTAGATCGTCAGGCAGACGCTGGCATTCATTGTAACAGCTCTTATTTGGTCATGATTAGCAGATTTATCGAAATCTAGGCATATTTTGACGAAAGGATGTTATTCTAAAATGGTCAATTACTATCTAAATCATGGAAGTATTCAATGTTTAAATTTTTTCTTCACTCAATGAGTAAGTCTGTAGATGCGCTTGAACATAACCCCGAAAACAATTTGGGTGTCAGAAGATGTAGCGTGGCCTCGAGCACATCCTTTCCGGTCAGAATGGGGGCACATCCTGTTCAAGGTCAGGAGCTGTGGGGTTATTGAATAGTGTAGTTGAATATATTTTTATGACACTTTTAACTCTTCATTTCACTCGCGCGACAACAGATTGCGCCTGCTTGTGGTTCGTGACAAAATTATCCCGAAAGTTGCACGTGAGTGTCGAGGCTATGATCTGTCGTTTCGCAGCGTAAGTCACACGTACGTAGACAGACGAAGTCATCGGTAAATGGATGCGTCCCCGCCAGTCTACTGGTGCGCCCTCCTGACCAGTGTTGGATTTTACTTCTCGTTCTTGGATTCGGAGTGTATAATCCTTGAGTTTATGCAATTACGGAGTGCATAATATCTGGTAACCATGGGGTGAATAATTACTGAGACAAATAAATAAAGTCTTGTTTTCGAAGTTTTTTGTTTATAAACGAGATACTGTTAGACAGGAGACACAAATACTTCATAAGCATCCATCAAGGAGCAGGATGTCAATACTTCCTGAAGAAGGAAGTAGGAGGGACTGAGTGTTCAGAAAGTGGTATATTCCACCCTGTTTCATGAATAATTTATTACTGTGCTGCACCCTCTGCTTCATCACAATCCAGTAATACTATTGGATTATGACAGCTAGTTGAGATTGCTGTTTAAGCAAGACTCTTCATGATATATCTTGTAATGTAAGGAGTGGATTTTTTTGGGAGTGTATAATTCTTTGATGACAAAAGTTCCAAAAAGGACCATATTTCCAACACTGCTCCTGACTAGAGTATGGTGATTGATGTGATGAAGTTATTGTGGTGCTGAGTCCAGAGCTGCCATGAGTACCGAATCCAGAATACTGTCCTGGATAAAGATGATTCACAAGGTAATTGGATCTTGAGCTGGCGAATGATCAATTGTGGTCGAAGCGCCCTGAAGCCCCCCCAAAAAAAAAAATGAGAAAAAAGAAGAAGAAAGATCTTGAGCTGGAATGATCCGTTATGTCTACTTCGCGTACTTGAAGCGTAATATGGCATTCCTGCCAGTTATCCATGAATGAAATGCAGTTTGATTTTCTCGAGTCTGTCAACTGTCGTTGGAAGTCATCTAGGGATGCTCTTTGGCATTGAAGTGTAGTTTTATTACAACCATTCTAGTTTTTAAATTCAAGCTTACGTCCGTACATCAGCCGGTGCCACCACACCATTGATACACAACACTGGCATGGTACATGCCATTGCACAGTGGGCTCGGGCTAGCGCGACATAATTGGTTTCAGTGACTTTTTCGATTCTTTTCAATATGAAGCATACGCCAAACTGTTCCGAATTGACCATGGATCATGAATGTGGCACTAGTTAT
The DNA here is from genome assembly GCA_034440615.1 of Ashinkailepas kermadecensis. Taxonomy (NCBI): domain Eukaryota; kingdom Metazoa; phylum Arthropoda; class Thecostraca; family Neolepadidae; genus Ashinkailepas; species Ashinkailepas kermadecensis. Next base: position 16,414 of record JAOTOM010000794.1, read on the forward strand.
TCAGTGAATATTCTAACATCCATGCAAGCATAAATATTCCAGAAATTTTCCAATTTTCCATTATGCGTCAGCATTATCAGCAACCATAGCAAGCAACACTCTTTGGCTATGTTGTGTGTGTTATTGTCTAGGTTATCAGCACGCAATTTGTACATGCACTTACACACCCACACGAGTGATTGCCGACAGAACTCAATAAATAAAACACTGGATACACGCGCTGCCCCCTTGCACGACAATGTCATATTCAACCGATGCCTCGCCACACACAACTCCTCACCGACGCTTCACTTCTGCCGCTGCTGATGCTGCCACTGCTGCGCGTGACGCCTCAGTTACGCTCCCCCCCCCAACCCTTCCCTCCGATCGCATGCAGACGGAATTTGCGTACGGCCTCATAATCATGGGTGCGCTTCTGGGCACAAATGTTCAGAGGTGTGGAAAGAATGCTTTGGCTGTGATTTCTGACCTTTTCTTATAAGAAATAAATCATAGAACAATGCCTGTAAATTTACGTGTCGCAAACGGATACCTATGCGAAAGGGCTTCGAGATACGCTTCCTCGGTTTTCACACGCTAATTAACCACTTCCGCAAAAGCGTCATGTTTGAACCAGTCTATGGCAGCCACATTGTTACCAAATCTGGAAAAATCGCACCCGATTCTCTTCCCACCGGCAGGTTCACGAGTGATCGTCACGTCAGCATTTGGTGTGGCTGGGGCCAGGGGCCCGGGGCGTCGTGCACTCGGCGGCCGACCCGATCATGTAATTGCTTCTCACACACAAGGTATCAGGTTGGAGCAGGAAAGCGGACCTGCCCCGGAAAGCCAATTTATTGGGGGACACGATGATGTTCAAATTATCTCGGTATCTGGCGGTACTCATAAGATCGGCTCTACCGACATTGTGCTGAGCCACTTTTCCGATCATTTGTGTGAGTCCGTAAATAATTGTGCTAAAGTGCTACCAAAATTAAAAATTGTTTTTCTCTTTCACTTTCATCATCAAGACAAGTTCCCATTCTAGCACAAAACCGCCACAATTCAAGAAACTTACCTCAATATTTCCGTTTCGCCCGTATTAATAAAGGACGATTTCATGAGGCTCTGATTTCTTTCTCATTGCTTTGGGCAAAGTTTCCTGTTTCTGGAATTTGCATGCTTACATGGGCGAATTGACTGAAAACGTAGTGTCAGATTCATGTTTCATGGTCAATTACGAACAGTTCGATGTACTGACGCACCCTAGAACCCCAATAATAATCATCATCAGTTCGATGTATGTTCCATATTGATGCTGAAAAGTCACTGAGACAAATTATGTTACGCTAGCCCAGGCTCCTGTCCCACTGTGCATTGGTGGTGTGGTGCTACACCATTGGTACACGACATTGGCATGGTACATACCATTGGTGGTGTGGTGTCACACCATTGGTACACGACACTGACATGGTACATACCATTGGTGGTGTGGTGTCACACCATTGGTACATGACACTGGCATGGTACATACCATTGGTGGTGTGGTGTCACACCATTGGTACACGACACTGGCATGGTACATACCATTGGTGGTGTGGTATCACACCATTGGTACACGACACTGACATGGTACATACCATTGGTGGTGTGGTGTTACACCATTGGTACACAACACTGACATGGTACACACCATTGGTACATGACACTGACATGGTACATACCATTGGTGGTGTGGTGTTACACCACTGGTACACGACACTGACATGGTACACACCATTGGTGGTGTGGTGTTACACCACTGGTACACGACACTGACATGGTACACACCATTGGTGGTGTGGTGTTACACCATTGGTACACGACACTGACATGGTACACACCATTGGTACATGACACTGACATGGTACATACCAATGGTGGTGTGGTGTCACACCATTGGTACACGACACTGACATGGTACATACCATTGGTGGTGTGGTATCACACCATTGGTACATGACACTGGCATGGTACATACCATTGGTGGTGTGGTGTTACACCATTGGTACACGACACTGGCATGGTACATACCATTGGTGGTGTGGTGTCACACCATTGGTACACGACACTGACATGGTACATACCATTGGTGGTGTGGTGTCACACCATTGGTACACGACACTGGCATGGTACATACCATTGGTGGTGTGGTGTCACACCATTGGTACATGACACTGACATGGTACACACCATTGGTACATGACACTACATGGTAGCTTACCATTGGTGGTGTGGTGTTCACACCATTCTGGCTATTTCACGACACTGACATGGTACATACCATTGGTGGTGTTGTGTTAAATCAGCATTGGTACATTTTGCGACCTTGAATGGTACAATTACCATTAATGGTGTGAAATCACAGTTATCGCGTACATGAACTGGCCGCTAACATCCCATTGGTGGTCGTGAGTGCCCTCAACATTGGTGGCATAACACCGGCATGGTACAGTCAATTGGGGGTGCTGTTATCAGAGAGCATATTTCGGTAACGACTTTGCCTTTTGGACATACCTTCTGGATGTGCTCTGTTCAGTGTTCATTAGCGTGCTGATTGGTACTTGACAGTGGTTTTATTCGATAAGCAGGAACCCAACGTCAACACCTTATTTAAATGGCCGCACCGGTGTACTTCATTTCTTTCCGTTGCATCATGGACGCTGCTTGATTACACGGTCGACATTAGTTGGCTTCCACCTGGCTGGGCAGTGTTGGAGCCTGCTTCAGAGCTCTGCAGCGACTGCGGACAGCAGCTGCAGTGGGTGACGTGGTTGACCGCCTGCCTGGACGCCGCTCTGCGCACGCTTCTGACGTGCTGTGTCGAGGCTCACCTCGGCAGACGTCTCTCTGGCGACTCTGGATCGGCTCGGCTGTTGCTGCATGGATGAGGCCGTTTGTTTATGGGAGTAGCGCGACATCCGGGTCTGGCGCCCTGCCAACTCGCCTTCCTGTCCTCCCAGCCCGTCAGCCAGCCACCTCCCACACTCTACCCTTACCAGTGACTAGGTCTGGCCGATCCCAGTGTGCTGGTTCGGAAGTGTACCGCATCAACATAAGTAATGGTGAAGTTTCTCAACTTTGTTGCTCAACAAGATTGATTATGGGTATGCCGCATATGCCTCTAAAATCGTTTTACATCATTGCTGCACCGGTGTTGATAGAGTAACTTGTAGAGACTCTCCCGTCATTGTTGAGCTTGTGTTGGTAGGTAAACTGATTGGTTGGTGGTAAGCTGATGAGCCGATCCAATACGTGATTGGCGGCGTTCTACCGATCGCTCCTCGCCGGCGACCTGAAGACGGTGACGCGAGCCGGCTGACACCAGAAGACCACCTGTCCACCGCACCTCACGCGTGTAGCAACCCGCTGTGCAGCACCAGACCTGTCGCGTCATGCCCTGATCTCAATCGTGACTTGTCTACGGCCGACACCAACATCAATGCACGGCGCGTGTCCCTGCGAACACTTGCGCCTTTAGTATCTAAGTCTTACATGTAGGCAAAACGTTTCGCTTCGTTGAGACAACGAAGACAGATTGTTCGATGTGGTCTCGACGCTGTTGTTGCCGTTGCAGGTGACCACGTGGTGCCACTGTACGTGCCGCAGTGCTACGAGTGCAAGTTCTGCAAATCTCCCAAGACCAACCTGTGTCAGAAGGTTCGCCTCACTCAGGTACGGCGTGGATAGCATAGGTACTGGGTGATTACTCGCGACGTGTGGCCGCTATGACATCCATTCCGGGCTACCTTCGCAATCGAAGATAGATCTGTGCGCACTGCAGATGGAAGATGTGCCGACGACTTTTGCCAGCGCGTCATACTCTGTTTTGCTTTGTGCTTCCTGCAATGACGTGATTTTGCGCGCAGAGTAGAATAGCAATTTTCCACCGAAAGACACCAGTGCGGTCGGTACACGTCGCAGTCCACTGGCGCGTTGCGGTACGGATGCGGGTCAATGTGGCTGCTGTGCACTGTGGCCACACTGACCCGCTCTCCATTACCGTACCCAGCAGCATGTGGACTGCTCGCAGAGCTCGTGCGAATTTTGCCGTCTGTTGCCCCCCCCTCCTTCTGGTTGCCCGGGGCCACTTGTGTTCAACCGGGTAGTACGTGTTCCTGATACCCTACCGAGTATCATACGGCTGTGCGCTTGGCGTCAAGATCAGCACCTTGTGGAAAGTTGCTTTGTTTCCGGTGAACAGCAGAGTTGTACGTCACGAGTTGATGTTGGTAATTTTCGTACTGCTGTCCTCGCCATCAACAGTGTTAGACGGAGCACAACGTCTCGGCTTGTTGCTTCTCTGGTCGTAGTCATGTGGTTTGCCCTGAGAAGGGCGTGGATTCGTGCTGCCTTTGCGCGATGCCTCCTCTTTACGGAGAAAAGTGAGCGTACCGTGCGGCCGGCCCCCGACAGCGTGCAGCGTGTTGCCAGGGAGCCGGTGTGATGCCAGACGGCACGTCGCGCTTCACCTGCAAGGACAAGACGCTGCACCACTTCATGGGCTGCTCCACCTTCTCCGAGTACACCGTGGTCGCCGGCGTGTCCGTCTGCAAGGTCAGTGGGCACCGTCGCCGCGTGGGGACGAGTGGTCTAGGGGTAAGATGCTCGTCTCGCAATCGAAAAATTGTGGGTTCGAATCTCACCTGTCGCTACTCTTCGCCCGCGACCAATCGGCGTGAGAGATTGGCGACGCTATATGACTCAACGGCCGACGTGTCGTATATCCAATAACCAACCAACCGTCGCTGCGTTAGGTAGGTCGATCCACCATGAGATCAGCTGTTCCAGTCCGACAGGCTGCCGTCAGTCCAGTATAAGGCCAGTTGATGCAGTCTATGTAAGGTGAGTTCATCCAGTATAAGGTCGGTTGGCACAGTCTCACTGGATATGGAAGGTCGAGTTGGCCGATATGAGATCAGCTGATGCGATCTGACCCCCCCCCCCAGTTGATCCAGTGTAGAGTCGATCAGTGTGGTCTGACCAGGTGTGGAAGGTCGAGTGGTCCAATATAAGATCAGATGGTGCGGTCTCATGAGTCTATCCGGCATAGTGTCGGTTGGCAATGGCTGACTGGGTGTGTAAGGTTAAGTGGTCCAATATAAGGTCAGTTGGCACGGTCTGACCAGGATGTGTAAGGCAGAGTGGTCTAATATAGGATCAGCTGGTGCGGTCTGATGGGTCGAATCAGGTCAGTCAGTTCGTTCCAGCGCCGATCTAAGATGACTGTTCCAGTGCGTGACACCCAGCGGCCATTCGTCCATACCAGACATGCCAGTGGCGGCACAGTTCGCCAAGCGTAGTGTTCTTAGCTCTCGCCATTGTTACATGCACGGCGAACGTTGCCTTTCTCGTGTGTCGCCAGCGGGAATGAAATGCGGATATCTACGCGAAGAACGTGCAAGTAATGTTCATCCTGACATACGATTCATGAAGAAGACAACGTTGGCCAAGAAGATCCTCCTTTTGCTCACAATTCAGATAGATGGGATCCGTAAGCGTTTCTTCTGCCACAGTACGGCTATGGTCGCTGACAGGGGTGTCACTTTGTACGCGCAACTGGCCCCTCCAATGATTCATTTGCTCCCCCCACCCCCCAAATCATTGCTTTGGCACACCCAATCAGACCGAAGCTTAACCATTGAGCCCATGGAGGCGCCCTTCCAGAAAGCTCGAGTACACCGCTCTCGCTCAACGAGTTTTTTTTTCACCCGATGGCACCCGTCCGGATAAAAATGTCATCAAAACATTAATTCCCCAATTAATTTCACAACGTGACACCTATAGCCGCTGATATTTATGCAAAGCATTGCCTGCCGACAATGCATTAGTTGATCCAAGCCCATCATCGCGTTGATGACGTGGTTTTGTGGCCCGATCTCGCTGTATGGAGACGAGTAGTCTAGGGGTAAGTTGCCCGTCTCACAATCGAAAGATTGTGGGTTCGAGTCTCACCTGTCGCTACTCTTCGCCCGCGGCCAATCGGTGTGATACACTGGCGACGCTACATGACTCAACGGTCGACGTGTCGTAAAAGCCAATAGCCACCGCCACCGACGATCTCGCCGCAGCGCACTACAGCAAGTATGTCGCGCACAAGTTCGAGAAACTAAAAGTACCGACCGTTCCGCGTACCCATAATTCCCCAGTCGGTCCTCGGATCGGCCTTATTGAGAGTTTCTCAGCCTTGCTCAAGGACAATGAAAGAAGTATGCGGAAGGTTGGCAAGCCGACAACTCCGAGCGGTTAAAGCGTAGAGCCTGCGCCACACCTCTGCAATTCGTCCTGGAAGTAGTCCAAAGCCCTGTGGAGGGCCTAGAGAAGATGCACCGTGTGTGGGACGGTCGGCATCAGGCACTCCTGGATACGTGAGCGGTCAGCGAATGGGCTGGTCGTTGTGTGGTAGTCTATGGAGTTGTTTTCGCGTGATCTGTCACTAAAATATGTGCATGTGAACGTCTAATGTTGTACTTGTATCTCTGTTTTGTAAAGCATGCACTAAGTGGTGTGGCCAGGCGGGGTCCTGGGGATCCTGGGACCCTGGAGGTTTGTCGGGGGCACCCCAGACACCCATAACTGACACTTAATAAAAGGGTACCCGTGCAACGATGAACACCCCTTCCCACGTGTCAGTTAGTGTAATCGGTATAATCTAACTTTGGAGCATCCCCTCAACAGCTTTTGCTCAGGCCGTGCAGACGCAGTGAAGACTTGCCCCCTTGAAACACTTACGCCTGTGCATTCCGTCTCAATAGGGGTACCCCAGGTGGTTCGAACGTCCCCTCCCCCTGAAAAGAATCTTGATACGCCATTGTATACACTATTCATGTAATTTTACGATACACAATGTCATAAAATATACTCAGTGCAATACAACGCAGTCAACATTACAATGCAAATCAAGTATGCAACACTATCGCTTGCAAATACAACTTTGGGCGCTAAATGACCAAACCTGGTCGACGCGCCCTAAAACTCAAATAACCAACCAACCAACCAGCAAATACAACTTAGAATGTGATACATGACCCTCATGCATAGGGTCATGTATCACATGGCCCTATGCATGAGGTCATGCCTTGGGTCATGACCAGAGCATCGATGGGTATGCACATGCTCATGCACGCATGGACATGTGCATACCCATGCACTTGTCCGTGCGTGCATGCAGTGGCCATGCAGGACCACGGTAGAGTCAGCACGGCGTGCGCGTGTGGCCAGGTGGACCCGGCGGCGCCGCTGGACAAGGTGTGTCTGCTGGGCTGCGGCGTCTCGACCGGCTACGGCGCGGCGCTCAACACGGCCGACGTGACGGCCGGCAGCACGGTGGCCATCTGGGGCCTGGGCGCCGTCGGCCTGGCCGTGGCCATGGGCTGCCGCGAGCGCGGCGCCTCGCGCGTCATCGGCGTCGACATCAACGCCGACAAGTTCGAGCCGAGTGAGTCGCGGCGCGGGTTTGTGTGTCGGTGTGGGCTGGTGTCGAGCGGGTGGTGTGGTGTGGGCTGGTGTCGAGCGGGTGGTGGGGTGTGGGCTGGTGTCGAGCGGGTGGTGTGGTGTGGGCTGGTGTCGAGCGAGTGGTGGGGTGTGGGCTGGTGTCGAGCGGGTGGTGCGGTGTGGGCTGGTGTCGAGCGGGTGGTGGGTGTGGGCTGGTGTCGAGCGGGTGGTGTGGTGTGGGCTGGTGTCGAGCTGGTGGTGTGATGTGGGCTGGTGTCGAGCGGTGGTGGGGTGTGGGCTGGTGTCGAGCTGGTGGTGTGGTGTGGGCTGGTGTCGAGCGGGTGGTGGGGTGTGGGCTGGTGTCGAGCGGGTGGTGTGGTGTGGGCTGGTGTCGAGCGGTGGTGTGATGTGGGCTGGTGTCGAGCGGGTGGTGGGGTGTGGGCTGGTGTCGAGCGGGTGGTGTGGTGTGGGCTGGTGTCGAGCGGGTGGTGGGGTGTGGGCTGGTGTCGAGCGGGTGGTGTGGTGTGGGCTGGTGTCGAGCGGGTGGTGTGGTGTGGGCTGGTGTCGAGCGGGTGGTGGGGTGTGGGCTGGTGTCGAGCGGGTGGTGGGGTGTGGGCTGGTGTCGAGCGGGTGGTGTGGTTATTGTGGGCTGGGGTCGAGCGGGTGGTGTGGTGTGGGCTGGTGTCGAGCGGGTGGTGGGGTGTGGGCTGGTGTCGAGCGGGTGGGTGTGGGCTGGTTCGAGCGGGTGGTGTGGTGTGGGCTGGTGTCGAGCTGGTGGTGTGGTGTGGGCTGGTGTCGAGCGGGTGGTGTGGTGTGGGCTGGTGTCGAGCGGGTGGTGTGGTGTGGGCTGGTGTCGAGCGGGTGGTGGGGTGTGGGCTGGTGTCGAGCGGGTGGTGGGGTGTGGGCTGGTGTCGAGCGGGTGGTGTGGTGTGGGCTGGTGTCGAGCTGGTGGTGTGGTGTGGGCTGGTGTCGAGCGGGTGGTGGGGTGTGGGCTGGTGTCGAGCGGGTGGTGTGGTGTGGGCTGGTGTCGAGCGGGTGGTGCGGTGTAGACTGGTGTGGGCTGGGGTCGAGCGGGTGGTGGGGTGTGGGCTGGTGTCGAGCGGGTGGTGTGGTGTGGGCTGGTGTCGAGCGGTGGTGCGGTGTAGACTGGTGTGGGCTGGGGTCGAGTGGGTGGTGTGGTATGGGCTGGTGTCTAGTTGGTGGTGTGGTGTAGCCTAGTGTAAGCTGGTGTCGAGTGGGTAGTGCGGTGTTGTCTAGTGTGCGCTGGGGTCGAGTTGGTAGTGCGGTGTTGTCCAGTGTGGAGTGGGTGGTGCGGTGTGGACTAGTGTAGTCTGGTGTAGGCTGATGTCGAGTGAGTGATGCAGTTATTGGCGCTGTGTGATGTATGTAGTCGATGCGCCCCTAGGCTGCAGGAACCAGTTGGGTGGTGCGGTTTAATGTAGTGTGGGTTGAGGTGGAGTTTGTGGCGAGTTTAGGGTACGTTGGGGCCCAGAGTGGTGCACTTCAGTTCAGTGACGGTTGGGATCGAGTGAGTGGCGCGGTTCATGTTGAGTCTAGTCCAGTTCGGGATGGACTCAACATGATCAATCTAAGCCCGTGTCAGGCTTAGATTTAAGCTCTGGAATTGGATTATGTTCTGTTCTGGAGTTGGATGGCGTAATTTTCATCCTACTGAGCATAGAGAGCATACTTTTACTAATTTTGTTTAAATCATGAATACAATTTTTAGCGTTTTATGAGCTTGGGTACGGCGTCGCGGTAGCTAATTCGGTGGGGCGTTTGAGTCTTGATCCTATGACGGCGGGTTCGAACTCGACAGCTGGCGGGACTACCGAGTTCACTCGCGGCCAACCGGCGCGAGAGGTTGGCGACGCCGTATGGCCCAGCAAACTAGCATTACAAAAGAACCGAAGGAGTTGGGTACCTTTTAGGTATAATGTAGACAGCATGCAAACAACATAGACAAATATTCTAATTATGTGGGTTGCGGTCTCCGCGTTGCTCCACAGCCACACAGCAGACTATTCGAATGATAAAAACTTGCAACAAGGGCCCAGGTGCCAAGACGATTAAAAAGAAGGAAGAGTTCTGGCCATTTCAGTATCAATTACTATGCAGGCTCCTAGTAGACAAGGTGGGGAATGATGGTCTGGAGACCATTTAAATGCATCTGGCGACAATTGGTATCCAGGGTAGGATTGTTTTCCAAGCTATGGTGCGAGTCGTGTTGTCACAACCGCCCGCCACACACCTCTCACCTGACGTGCCGTTGACACCGCCGCCAGGCAAGAAGTTCGGCGTCACCGAGTGCATCAACCCCAAGGAGCACGAGCGTCCCATCCAGCAGGTGCTGGCCGAGATGACTGACGGCGGCCTCGACTACACCTTCGAGTGCATCGGCAACGTGCACACCATGGTATGTGCCAGTGGTGCCAGTGACAGTGGCCAGTATGTGCGGCAGGATTGATGGTGATTGGTGGGCGTGGCTGTGGGCCTGCGCTGTGCAGGACGACTTCGGGACGCTCACACACATATATCAAGAGGACAATGAGACAAAGTTGTGTGGCCTTCATATCGCGACAACCTGTACGAAAGCAGCACACGCGGTAGCTATCTGAATTGTGGTTCCCTTACTGTATGCTTTGAAGACCGCCATGTGCGAAACCGAGCCTTGCCGATTATTTGTTTATGTAGCGCGTCCTTCCTAATGCCGCTGCTGACCGCTACCGGGCCTTGTACACCGCCACTACATGGAGCCTCCGTCCGACACTTTCGCGCCCAGTGAAGCCGGTGGTAATGTATCTGCTCACGGAGCAGAAGACCGTTTCGATGACAGCGACTGCTGGTGACTCAAGATATGTCACCGCAGTTATTTTTTTTTAAAGAACGGGATTGCACTAGGCGCATGAGCTACTACGATGCTCACGTGTGAGACCACCACGTGATGGCCACGTGTGAAAACACCACGCGCGAGACCACCACGTGATGATGGTGTATGCTTCCTCACAGCTTGATCTTGTGTTTCCTCACCTCACGATGCCCGCATGTGCCTACTCGTCACGTGTGGGACCACCACCGTACCACGTGATGATGGTGTACACTTCCTCACCACTTGATCTTGTGTTTCCTCATCTCACGACACCCGTATGTGTCTGTTTGTCACGTGTGAGACCACCACGTGATGATGGTGTACACTCCGCCACCACTCGATCTTGTGTTTCATCACCTCACGATACCCGTGTGTGTCTGCTCGTCACGCGATGACCACGCAGTGGCGGCGCGTTCTGACCACGTGCGGCTCCGCGCAGCGTGCCGCCCTGGAGGCGTGCCACAAGGGCTGGGGCGTGTCGACCATCATCGGCGTGGCGGGCAGCGGCCAGGAGATCAGCACGCGGCCCTTCCAGCTGGTGACGGGCCGCGTCTGGAAGGGCACCGCGTTCGGCGGCTGGAAGTCGCGCGACTCGGTGCCGAAGCTGGTCAACAAGTACATGGAGAAGAAGCTGATGGTGGACGAGTTCGTCAGCTTCGACTTCCCGCTGGCCAAGATCAACGAGGCGTTCAAGGTAGGTCGTTGTCGCTGCTGCTGATGGAGGGTGACGGTGATGGTCTGGGGAGGCTGGCTGATTCGCTGTTGCCAGAGGTTTGGTGGCAAGGCTGTGGCAGCTCCCAATCCAGTGTTTTGACGAGCATGTCACTTTATTATTTGTGCGTTGTAATAAACTGGTAGCGTTCAAAAACGTTGCTCTGGTGATTTCATTAAACGTACGCTTCGCCGCAGTTTTCACACCACTCGTCCGCATTTGTACTGTCAGTTTCATTCACGTTTGGCGGGCTCTTATTTGGTGGGTTGGAAGCGGTAAGGGCAAAACTTTCGTTGCAAGTCTTGAACATTCGTTGTGAATTGGCTTAGCTGCCATGCGGAATCCTTGTCTGGATCAGTGCTGATTTGCAATTGTCACAGGTATGGTGCCGGTTTGAGGCGAGCTGACGGTTGCCTTCTCACCACCATTCTCACCATTCCATCACTTCTCACCGGCTCACCATGTCATCATTCACTGTCCATATTCCAATCCCATATTATCTCTGCAGTTTTGTTTCCTTTCCTTCCATGAAGCGTTTGGTGCGGTCTCCTTATGGCCGTTTGGAGCCGACGTGCGCTAAAGTCGCAAGGAGCAACCAATCGAGCAAGCAAAGTTTCGTTCCAGCAAGCAAGCAAAGTTCCAAGCAAAGTTGCGTATTTTGTGTTGATGTCCAATTTCCAATATGAAATTTGAAGCCATGGAAGTGGCTAAGTCACACTCAGCCAAAGCTGGAAGATTGAAGCTTGCCTATGTCTTCAATGTTTTCCTCATAAGGTCCGTTTGATCCCAGGGACGATGGTTTATTCGGACCGAGCCGTGTGCGCGTGTGTTTGTAGTGAACCGATCGACACCCATGCGCCGCCACGGCCCTCCAGTGACCCGCCAGTGATCCGCCAGTGATCCGTCAGTGACCCACCAGTGAGCCCATCGGTCACCGCGCCGAGCGTCAGTCGCCGACGCTGACACTCTGTCCGCCCTACCGCAGATGATGCACGAGGGCAAGGCGATGCGTTCCGTGGTGCACATGTAGGCGCCACGGTGGCCGGACGTCACGGGGTGAGCTGTCGGCCGGCGGCTGACCGGAGCGGCCCGGACCACACCTGCACCGGTCGTGACGGCTGTTGGCCGCCCGAGCCAAGTCGGGGGCATGCAGTGACGCCATGCCAGGGAAAGGCTGCCAAGGGCGACAGGAAAATGTTGCCAGGGCGCCAGGGAAAGGCTGCCATCCTGTTACGATATTCAGTAACGTTAAAATAATGATTTCTCGTTAGGTGTGAGATGTCGAAATGAGTACGGCAAGATAACATGTAATAGTATTATAATGGGCGAGTCCAGCAAAATTAGTTTTTTTTTTGTAATTCCTGGAGATACCGATATCAACGATAACGACGAACTATGTTAAACTGGCATTGTATAACATAGCGCATACAGGCCATCTCTGTTAGAAACGAAGTATTCAGACGAACACGCACCAAGAAGCCGATGGCGATTTTTGGGTGAGGATGTCGATTCAGTGTTCATTAAGTGGTTTTCCACCTATTTGATAATTATCACTGTTTCAGCCGTGGGTGAGGCTGCAGTGTCTTTCTGTCTCGACATGATACCACTCGGTTGGTGCGTCTTTACGTTTTGGCACGTTTGCTTTTCCGGTAGATGGTTCGGTCGATGCCGTCGGTTTGGCTGTAACTTTTTTATACGCCTTTCCATGTGGCGGTGGTGCCGGTGTATTGGTGATGTTGGTGCCATGACGTTGCCAGGGTGGTAAGAAGGTCGTGCTGATTATCGAGTGTTTCAGTGCTGCTTCGTGGGCGCTGCATGACCGCCCCAGTCGATGCGCCCCTAAACTCCAACAACCAACCAACCAATCGGTGCTGCTTCGCGAGTGCCAAGCGTGGCTGCTGCGTGTGACGACCTCCCCGGTTAGCTAGTTGGTCAGCCAGGTATCGGTCGAGCCGCCGTCGTCACCGAGCGTGTTGTCATGAATCTGTTGTTCAATCTTCGTTTTGTGATTTGGAACCTTTGCCGAACTGGGTTGATGCTCGTTCGACTTGCTTTTCATGGGCGGGTACAGAGAAGTGTATGCTCTCGTGCCTTGTTTACTCGTGACGATGGGAACAGTTTGGGTTAAATGAAGCCGGGTGGTGAAAAATTGGAAGCTATCCACGACTTCGTGGTCGCTTTCATTGTTCCTGTGCGTCTACTTGCTGCTACGACATGCGATGTGATACGCCAGCGTCAATCCAAATATTGACGATGTTCCGATGTCAATTGTGATTCGGGCTCGATAATTTGTCAAAGGTGATATAGAAGGGGATGTTCAACATTTCGTGTACTCAGAAGTTATATGTATACGCCGAACGGTCAAGGCCAACAAATATTGTGAATGCTCAAGAGCTTTCAGAGTGCTGGAGCACCGGGACAGCATGTCCGTTGGTGTTGAGGCCTCGCTGAGGCAAGCTCAGCTTATGGCTGAATACAACTGGTAGAACAGGGACAAGGGGTGGATAGTGTAGTATGCACTGCACTGGTGAAGGTGCCATTGGCAATTGATAAT